>JBBPDH010000034.1:3975066-4021532 GCA_037974565.1 Clupeocharax schoutedeni | reverse complement strand
ATTTCTCGCTCAACTAAAACAGGGAAGCTTTGCTTGATTGACTAAATACTTTTGTGTAAATGAAAAGATTTGTGTGCATCAGTACACAACAGAGAAGTCATTCAAACCCTATTTATTTGATTATTTGATTGCATTTACCCCTAAATGAAGCTAGAAGCAAGAAAGGCAATCACCCAAATTGACCTTCTCTCAATTATACTTTAATAGTTGAGTGCTGTCCATTTGTCCCATAATAGCCTTAAAGCAGGAAGTTAATTAAAGGAACATAATGGTAGTAATCCTGATATAAAATTATGGTATCTCTCTATATATGTATATATGAGTATGTATTCATGGTGTAATGCATTGCATTGACCTATAGGCCAGACGTGTTTGAGATGTTTGCCTTTAATGTTCTTGGACTTAATTAACACATATATAATTTTTGTTACTTTCAACTTTACTTATTTTTCACTGTTCATTACTTTTGATTTATGATGACTGGTATATGTGACATTATTCAGGGCTAAACTTGCTGCTGTAGCAGTAGGCACTCTAATGATGCTGCATTTGATAGACTACAGTGGATTAGAGGACACTTGGAAGCCAAGTGTGCAGAGGTGTAATGGAATTGCCTGCTGAGATGATGGTCAGTAGCCAGGTTCCCGTGGGTACCATTCGTGACTGTGGAAGAACCTGATGTGCTGTATACTGAAAGATAAAGATGGTAGAGAGTAAGGGAGACAGCACTTTAAATGTTTTACATTTTTCTAGCTATGTGACTGAATGCATGTCTTTTTTTTTTCTTTTAAATGATTCCACATCTCAATTCTAGGGAAAGGCATAATCAAAAATCTAAGAAATTGTCCATAACATCTCAATATTTTAGTCTGTTCCACTAAAATCACAATTGATTTTAGTGGAACAGACAAAACACACAAGCAAAATATATACGTTGTGTGACATATATTCTCAACATATTACAATTTATGTCTTTTTTTAGAGGTACATTCTAACAATACCTATCGAGATGTAATTTATTGTAATAGCAGGATCACATCGTCACCCCTGTTCATTGATTTGTGGTATTTTGTCTGAGTAGTTTCCCCTCTAGGTTCACCATATAAGTAGCATTTCCTTGCAACTTGAGACCACCAGCCATCATTAGCTCTCCCATGAAGACCTCCCCCATATTCATCAGAGCTTTTCATTTGATCCATTTAAGGGAAGTCGTTTCTCTCGATTCCACTGGTGTAATGACCAGCGTTGGCCAGTTGTATCAGATGAATGTTTAAACAGGTCATATACAGCACCTAATCTACTCTGTAGTTAAAATAAACTCTTCTACAGTTCATGTAGAGAGCTGCAAAAAAATAGGGTGAATTGAAACCACAGTGTTTAGGCAATGATGAATATTTTGCAAGAAAGGAAAATACATATATAGTGTATTAAACAAATCGACTGTGGAATTACCATTATTGTATGAGGCTTGAAAGCCTCATTTCACTAAAATGACTCTTTGTAACAGTAATAATGGTAATACAGTGAGTGTATCATGCAATATCTTCTTCACGCTAGGATTAAGAGCCTGTCTCTTCTAAACCCAGACATCCACAAAATTGATGGCTATTGATTTGAGTTTTCCCAACACAGCGCTTCATTTTGCCAAGAGGTGGGCAGCTTTAAAAGTGTGGATGATATTGCAGTGGGTGGAAAATGGATGGTCCATAAGTGACTGTGATTTCTTGCCCTAGTTTAGGAATATCATGCACCATTTAAAAAATTCGAGGATAGGTGGCATCATTTTAGTTCTCTGAGAACCATTTTTAAATGAGGTTTTTAAAGTGAGTATAAAGAACCATCACATAATGGAGTGGGTTTTTTCCACTATAAGAGTTCTTGCAAGAACTCACGAATCTCATTATAAAAATAGTTCTTTTAGGAACCATTCACTAAAAGGTTCTTTAGGAAACTAAAAATGGGTCTTTTATGGTGCCACGCTAAGAACCCTTTGTGGAAACCCTTATGTTTTTGAAAGGGATAAGATACAGCTCATTTTGAAAGCAAGTGTCAAGTGAGTAAAGAGGGCCATTGTCTTTAATCAAAAAGTACTTACTCCATTCCCCCAATCGACCCTTTGCACTGACTCATCTGCAGCGTGATTTATGTACAGCATGACCAAACTCGATATTTCTTCAAAGTAAGAATTATTCATAAGTAATGTCTCCCACAAAAACAGCTGAATTCATGAGGTCACCTAACAGATATGTCTCACATGATGGTTAGTACTGGGGCCAGTGGTCCGGACCCCAGACAGAAGATAATGGCGTTGGACATTTTACTGCTCTTGTACTTCCAGTCTGTAAAAGTGCAGCTGTAGGGAAGGATAATATGTCAGTTTGTTCGGTCTTGTCTGCAAGGCAAAGGCAAGATGTAATACTTGTGGTATTTGGACCTAATACTATTAATTAAGGTCTGTGCAAATGTCAGATTGTTTTTATAAGCTGTTATCTGAATGGGTCCTGTTTCAAGTGGGGAATATGAATAAATGTCTAGACAAGTATAATGTCTACTGGGGAATATGATCTCAATCTGATGGAAATAATATCTTGAACCATGTGCTGCAAGGGCTATCAAACCGAATGCTGGAGCTCGGGATCTAATTTAGTCTATTTTAGGTTTTACCTGAAGTTAGATTTTAATGAGTGCTATAGAGCAGCTTTTTTCTGTTTATTTTTGTAAAATCCACAATGTAATATAAGTTGACTCTCGTATTCCCATGGGTAAAGGTTAACCTGGTTAGAAAATGAGACAAGAGACCAGATCGGCACAAACACTTTGCTTTTACGGCTGTGTGTTTTGACTAGAGTCAAAGCTGTTTTGTCTCTTCTCATTTTCTTCTGAGGGAGACAGTAGGAAGTTGAGAAACTTCCAGAAGGCGCTTTATAACCCACAGTTAAACTGGCTAAGATGTTGAGTTTTCCTTTCTTTTTTTTGATCTATTTTTCATGTCAATTCACCATTGGATTTCTTCACTTTGAAGCTCCAAATCCCACTAGCGGCGTATACATATTCTTTGTTTTCATTTGTTTTTTTAAGATCTAGGGCCAGTTTTACGCTCTCCCCAGCTTATCCCTCTGCTTTTATTTATTTATTAATTTCCATTTTCCTCGCATGTGATGGGCCACCCTGCTGTATATTTGTGAGTGTGCCTTCACTGCCAAGCTGGGGTGCATTTCTCCCTGTCTTGATTTTCATTTGTACAATAGGCTTATGCAGATCCACAGAACTGCCTCAAGTACACTGAAAAGCTCAGAAGACTCCTTTTTGCTTTTTTAATCACAAACAGAGGGATATTCTGTTTACTTCACCCAGTGTTCTGGTGGGTTTTTTTTTTACAGATTGTATTATCTTTCATCAGGGGCTTAATATGCCTTGGCGGTACATTAATGTGGTCGGTGCTGCCGTGAAATTTTTAGATCTTGTCTTGCGATTTAGATGATGAAATGTGACAGTATTGGAAGTAATTTCCATTATCTAAAAGGCAAATCCGAAGCTGATGGCATGACAGGAAGGAAACATTTTTGTAACCCACAAAAGTTCATTGTGATATATTTTACTGAGGCAAAAAGCTACAGCATCTCTTCGGAAACTTTGCTTCTCCAGCTGCTCTTTTATTATGAAGTTGTTTTTTGTCCCGATTTCCTTTTCACAGCTGCAGGCTAAGTATAAATGTTAAAACTTTCTCCTCGTGGCCAGTCTTGCCTGAGTTCAGCGTATTGAGAGTCACGCCACTGGCTTCCTTGTGGGAGCCTTTTGGGAAAAGACTCTGAAGCGAAGAGCACACTGTACCTCTGCCGCAGCATTAATAATTACAACACTTAGAGTGAGCATCTTCAGCAGACCACCGTTAAGAGCCAGATTATGACATCTTAGATTTCAGAGGCCCTCTCTTTTACAAGAAAGTTCCTAATGCACCTCTAACCTACCACTGGGGATGAACTTGGAGAGGAAAGTGAGGAAATGCATCAACAAAATGGGCTGGGGAAATTGGATGAGGCTATTATCCCCTTTTCTTGACATGTTTATGACTGTTTCATGTAATTCAACTGAATTCATTGAATTAATAACCAAGTAAGGGACAGTGCTTCAAACACTCTCTATGACAAAAGTCTCTTTCTTAATATTTTTCAATTTTTCAAATTAATTATTTAGATGTTAGTATAATTGGCAAGTCAAATGGAAAACAGTTAACTGACATTGTTTCTGGATAATGCGTGTTCTATACTAGTAGTGGTAATGCACAATAGTACTTGTTTTTCGTTTTACCAGAATTGATAACAAAAAATGATGACAAATGAACTGGGTGTTTTAGATTTTAATGAAAAACAAGTTTAAAATCCACAAAAAACAAATCAAGAGTAAGTATCCTTTATTAAATCTGGTTTATATTTGGTTAACTTTTATGATGTAATGAGTCATTTAATGATAAGCAAGACAGAACCTTCCAATCAAAACAATCTTGGGTAAGTAAAATATTCTTTTATCATGCCAACAGGACACTTTGGTTCATTAACTTTATTAGGCTTGTGTGCAGCACACCATTGTCCAGTATCAGTCCAGGGCCATTGATGATTGACGATAGTATTTCAGGTCACATGGTGGTCAAACCGTTTTCCTGTGGAGAAAGGTTTAAATACATTTTCAGCACACATTGCATAATCTACTATTAACCTACAGATTAAAGAGCCTTCTAGTTAATTTATCAAGCGTATGAGTGGACAGAGAAGACTGTTTAAACCAGAGAAAATAAACATACGTGTGTTGCTCAGAAACTTGCAAATATAAGTTGGCTCATGTCCAAACATAATGCAGCTTAGTCAAATTTAGACATAAATAGCAGGTGCTACTGTGATACATTTGGAAGACATGTTGTGGGATGGAATTTAAATACTCCTCTGCACTACCCTGCATGTTTAATTTGTTGTCCTCATTGTAGATCCACTGATAGAGACACTAGTGATGTGTAAGAGCAATGTCCTCCCTTTTTGCTTTCCATTAGCCTCAGATATGCCTTTGTTCGGCTGTAGAGGACATGGGCTGGACTAGTATTAAGTCATGTCCTACATACTATACACTGTTACACAGAGGCACTCTTATTTTAGCTTTTGGATGGATAACCTAGAGTGAAGGACATGGCCCCAGTACCTTTTAAACACTCTGTATCTGGTGGAAAATTGAAAGACAGAACAGGTTGCGTCTCAAGTCAAATTCGTATGGTTACACACTGTATCGGATGGGAGCTGTCCAGTCAAGTGGTGCTGAACCCAGAGACCCCGCCACCCCCCATCTTCTATTGTCCACTGCTTAAAGGCACCCCTGAAGGGACTACGCTAGTGCGCAGCCAGCCTAAATGATAAAAAGATCCTGTTTCTAACCCACCACCCCCACCCACCCCCCAACTACACACACACACACACACACACACACACCCATACACACACTCACTTACATTTAGAATGACTTAGTTTCTACCCAAGCTCCATTACATATCCAACTGGGACGCCAGCCGCAGCCTGTGTGTGTGTGTGTGTGTGTGTGTCAGTGAGGGTCGCAGCAGGAGACGGATGAGCCTGTAGTGCAGGCACCAGCCAGGCGGGCCGACCGAGGTGAGAGCGCTGGCACACATACAAATACACACAGGCCTGGCCACTTAATTCTGTCCACCCCGTATGATGACTGTACTGCTTTTCCTCAATTCGGTCACAGCCAAAGGCTGGATTAGAATCTGTAGACTGGAATACAGTCTGAAGCACCAGTCGTCTCACCCCCCTCCCCATATTGCCAGCAGGAGGGACAGCTTTACTCACAAATGCTGTCCTGTCCTGGCAATGATCTTGTGCTTAAGAAGGATGAAAAGGGCTCCTCTATTTCTCTAAAAGCCTCTCATTGTCTGTACGTCAGCAGAGAATAGTGACATTATTGAATTCAAGCCTGCCTCTCCAAGACCTCGTCCTGTGTTAGGTGTGCCGCTCTGTCTTTTGGCATGAACATGCGCTTCATCTTCTAATGCACCAATAACCTTCTGTCTGTCAGTAGGCAGCCATCCCTGCTCACTTTTAGACTCTGTGCTGGGATTTTTCTAGGTCAGGTCCCCTAGACAGACCCACTCTCTTTCTCAACTCACTCTCCTTCGTTTTCTCTCCCTCTCTCACTCTTTCTCTCTTTCTCATTCTCAGCTGTAAATAATTAATTTGACTTCCTCCAAAAGATTGCAATACGGAAATTAATTTATGCTTATTTTACTAGTTGAATAAATACCCCTCGCGTGTCTTCCTCTCTAGTTTATTTGATGGGATTATTCATGTCATCATGTCATGAATATGTTGATGTTTCTTGGATACAATTTGCATGCCTCTGGAGAGCTGAAGGTGAAGCTGACCTGAGCATTTTCTTTGTGGATATTTTGAGAAGTTCTTTGTTGACCACACTTGACATGCCACAGCATGGTGACTTTTTGAAGGAAGGCAGAGTCTCAAAGACCTGAAAAGGCTTTTTGACATTGTTGTGTCTTTGACAGAACGATCTGTATAGTGTGTTAGTCTCTGACAGTGACTGGCTTTGGCAACACTTTTGGCATTCTCTCCTGCATCTCAGAGCCAACGACCTTCAATAACAGAAGTCAGTCCAATTCATTAATTCGCCCTCAATGCTGTTCTTATCATTTTAAAGTTATTTTTTTCTTCAAAAAGTATTCAAAAGGCTGAAAGCAACTACATACAACAACTTTTATAGTTGTGCTGCACCTAAGGTGCTTTGGACAGATTCTGGTTGATGTCCTTTGAATCTATTCAGCATGTAAACCCTTTCTATCCTATTTTTTCAGGAAGCCTTACTCCAGTGGAAGTACTTTCTTGATGACAATTTCACACAGACTTTTCTTTGTCACATAATGTCACAAGTGCTTTTAACAGTTGCCACTTTGTCTTTACTAAACAAACCTAGTTTCATATTTCAGACACCAATGTCAGACGTCTGGTGTCTAAAGTGTTTAAGTGTCAGACTTTGGGTTAATAAGGTTCAGTGCTAGTGAAACTAACACCTCTACTGAATAATAGATCAAATATTGCCTGGTAATTACTGGTGTTGTGCATAATTTGTTATTCCAAAACCTAACGGAAAAGGAATGCAGTAAATATTATCTTGTCTTATGTGA
Source organism: Clupeocharax schoutedeni (assembly GCA_037974565.1). Classification (NCBI taxonomy): domain Eukaryota; kingdom Metazoa; phylum Chordata; class Actinopteri; order Characiformes; family Alestidae; genus Clupeocharax; species Clupeocharax schoutedeni. The sequence continues at coordinate 4,014,337 of JBBPDH010000034.1, read as the reverse complement.
AGTATCAATGTTCATCTATGACAATTCTTCATCTGTTATGGAAAACTTCAATTTTGTTAACAATAGGTGAAGAAAACTTTTCTGCTTTATAGGCTTGGGGTAGGGGTACACTGGCAAGGCCCCAGACATTATATGGTGGACCTCCAATTTATGGATTACCTCTGGACCCCTGGTTTAACATAATGGGAATTACAGGCAGGCCAGGTTGTGTCTGTCTCTACTTAAAATGCATTGCATTAACTCCACCACGTAGTACAAAGTCTGTGGGGGTGGGGGTCAGTGTGATACTGCCCCTGACCCAAAGACCTCACCCATGTGTTTTCAGCCTCCCATACATTCAGGTCTGGTCCGGATTTGACACCCAGCCCATTAGCACCAGGCGGGGGAGAGCTTAACACCTGCTATCTGTCTCACTCATTCCAACAAGGAGCTTTTGCTCAAAGGCAGCCATGCGGAGCACGGATTTTCTGACTGGTAATCCTAACTCCTGTAGTTTAGGGGTAGCACATTATCAGACCAGGATGGTGTAACCTAGGCTTGGGCAAAACCAAAGGTGAAATTGTGTTGGATGGCTGCAGAGACATGTTTGAGGAAAGGTGTGCCCCCCAGTGTGCCCTCGGTTACTCATCACAAACTAGGTTATTCAGCTCAAATGATTATAATAGACGACACTGTCAGTGCACCTAAGACTACAGAGTTTACATCAGTGCATCAGTCACCAGATTCATTCATATCTTCCTTTTTTGTCAAATCAACCAAGCATTAAAATTCCTTTTCTTAACACATGCACAGACAATGACAGCGGATATGGCTGACTAATCTGATAAGCAGATGTCTAGTGTCTGATGGTCTTAAGAGCAGGTTTTTGTATGAACACGTGCTTTTCAGAAAAACAGAATACACAAAACTTTACTGGCAGTGCTCAGGGTAAGCTGTAAACATGCTGGACCTACCAATGTTCAGTGGTAGGCATTATAATTTCTACATTAAAATGATATCACTGACATGAATATATCATGGTGTGCCAGCTGTGAAATTGGCCTCTTAGGAAGATCAAAGTGCATTCTTCAAATTCCATAGCCATGTTCTGAAGGCCTGTAACTTGATAGCACAGATCCTCCATCCCCCTTCTGGTAAGACTGGTGCGAAAAGCTTTTGTTCTCACATTGTCCATTTGTTCTAATGAATTATATTATAGATATAATAATGATTCAGGATTTTAAATAAAACTCTGCTGCTTACACTGATGACTAATAAAAGTCTGTTGGTTCATGTGACTGTGCTGGACTGTGCATTTTGTTATTAAAATAGCCAAGTGTTCGGAGTGACTGTGATACTCCAAAGGAGTCTGTTCTTCATCCAGTATTTATGTGCAGTGCAGGGGCTTCCGGGCTGCCTCCCCCTCCCCCCATCCCCTGAGTCAGCAATACAGTGCCAGGTACAGACAAATGTGATTAGGGAACGTAAAAGGGTGGGCTGCATGCGTAGTAAGTGTCAGACAAGGAGAAGGGGTAGCAAATAAGGGCAAAATCTATTTACCCTTTACAAATCAGGTTTATGATATTAGTTGTCAAGTGAGATAAGTATTCATTCATGTTTAATCCTTCTCTTGCATTGTAGCCAATAAAGGAGGTATTCTGCAGGCTGAGCCCATTTAAAACAATAGCTTAAGTCCCACAAGGAATATCACATGTCAGTCACTGGTGTAGCTCTTCCTCATAAAAAAACACCCCTTTGTATTACCATAATCAATGGTTTAAGTCTAGTAAGTGAATGAAAAAATATGAGCGAGAGAGAGAGAGAATGAGAGTGGCTGGGACCGTCTGCCTTCCTTGCCTTTGATTCGCTGCCATTCTTCCTAATTGGATCAAGTGCAGACTTGCCTTGCTCTACGCTTTGTGTTTAGAGTGCAGAGCCAGAGCAGCCAGAGAGGGGAGTGTGGACAGAGCTGAGAGAGAGCGAGGGGAAAGAAATTGGGGGAAAAAAGAAAGAAGGATGGTGTGAGTGTAAGAGAGAAAGAAAAGATAGAGGGAGGAAGAAAAAGAAAAGATTCTGAGGAGGCAGGAAGAGGAAAGAAGCAGTTACATCTGTGTGAGGGAAAGAGGGAAAAGGAAGAGGAGGGGTAAGAGTGAGGAAGGGGGTGTGTGTAATCCTTACTTGCCCATCCTTTCGTGTTGTATTGCGAGGCGTTAGCGATCAGCTCCTGCTCTTGTCTGCCGGCTCTCAGGAGCGGACAGGCACCTGCTGCTCCTGGATGAATCAGCCGCTCTCTGCCGCTGGAGCATGACAGCATGGCTCTCCCGTTGGCCGAGCCCCAGCCCCTGCTGCAGTCCCAGCTTCCTCCTCCCCCTGCCCTTCCCTCAGGTACACACTGCCCTGCTGCTGGAGTTCTCTGAGCCACGCCGCAACTGAGTCTCCTGAGGGAGGGATCCACCTCTGGGCCGCCCTGCTCTGCTTTTGCCTCCAGAGACCATTATAGACTTTTGTGTCGCTGCGTGTTTTTCACCTCTTGCTGCTGAGAAGAAGGATGCCTTGAAAAGAAGTCTTTTCTGGCACTGAAGTCAGAGCTTCTTCCCAGATGTTAACGAGGTTACCCTGGCAGTACCGAAGATCGTCTTTGCTATCTTGCTTCCTTCCCCCCCGCAGTGATCTGATAATGGACATCACACTTTACAAGCCACGATGCATGATGCTGCGAAATCCACTTCTGCTGCCTGTGTAATACTTTGAGCTAGAAGCCAGGTGTCCTGAGACACACTCCTGTATGCGACAAGAAGGAGGGCAACAGGGACAGGAACGAAAGAAGAGATAAAGATAGGGTGATGGAGTCGGTAGGAGTGGAGGACTCATCGGTTGGACTCTGCAAGCCTCTGGGATCCACATCTCCCTTGGGCCAGTCTTCCGAAGGTCCTCTTAAAACTGGCCCTGAGGAGTCTCCTGAAGACGAGACACCTGAAGAAGAAGAAGAGGTGGTTGTTGAGAGTGAGGAAGAGCGTGGACCTCTGCGATGCCTGGGTTTGGCTGCTGCTTCCTGTTGTGTATGTGTTGAACTGGAGCAGATACGCAACTGTGCACGCTCTGAGAAGATTTGCATCCTACCTATTTTAGCTTGCTTGCTGAGCCTAGCACTCTGTACTGCTGGCCTCAAGTGGGTCTTCGTGGACAAGATCTTTGAGTACGAGCCGCCCACGCACCTGGATCCCAAACGTATAGGCCAGGATCCTATCATTATTGACGCAGATCCCACACGGGGGCTACCTGTGTCATTTTCACATCCCACCTCACCCCCTGCACTTTCCCCACAAAGCACCACTACTCCTGCTAACCCTGGACAGCCTGAGGTGTTTGTGGAGGGAGATTCCACGTCCGGCCCATTTGCCCCTGCCTCACCCAAGGTGTCTGGCTTTACCCCCTCCTCAGCAGTGACTATTCAGCCCCTCCCCAGCACCACCCCCGAATCTGGCAGGAACAACACATCAGGTCAACATCCCACTGTGGAATCTAACAACATAATTACCAAAACCTGTAAGTACACTTGCAAAATTGATAACTCTTATTCAGATGTCCACTTTTGGCTTGGAGATGTGTTATGAAGAGCAGTGAATAACTTTCCTCTCTTGGTTTTATAGTATGAAAGATTTTATAAAAGTAAATACATACTTAGATGCTTCTGTGTCTGTTTACTTACTTTTACTACCATTTGATCTAAAAGCCTAAGCAGTTGTAAGCAATCCAAATACTTTAAGTGGAAATTCTGTGTTGTATTGCTGTGCCATATTAACAAACATCAACAGGTGAAATGGATAGTATTTCAGTGACTCAGATTATTTGAATGCATTTGGTTCTATTTGCTTGTCCTAATCCCATGTCGTATTGGGAAACTGCACCGGAAAAAGTGCCTGCTCCATGCTCAGTTCAAGAGCAGACGTGTTGCATCTTGTCAGCTATGTGTCAAGTAGATGTGACTAAGCCTCCTAAGAATGGGCAACTTTACCTGATGATTGTGTGTAAGCCATACTCCCCTCCGTGACTGCAACTAACAGTTACTACTCTTTACACCTAAACAAGATGACCAGAAACCATACCAGACCAATTACTTTAGTCCTTGGCAGGTGGCTATAAAGCAAAGAGCTAACATCCTTTTAGTGAGAGTGAAGAGTTCCTGGTTGACTGATTCATTTGCAGCTTTATAACTGGCATTGGTCGTGCCGTTTCCTCTAATCCAAATGCTGTGGCGTGACGAGACTTCCTTCTCTGGGTGTTCTGCTCCATTTCAAGGTCAGTCTGCAGAGGGCTAATTGATTCCCATCCATCGGCCAGCCACACAGAAAGACTATCCCCAGTAATGCTATCTCCCTGCCTAACTGCTCTCCTCTATGACTTTGAAAGCTGAAAGAATTATTATGGCTGGAGGGCTGCCAGGCTCTTTATTGCCGTGGTTCCCACCTCCCCTCCCTCCCTTACCCACTTCCGCCACGTTTTTAAAAATCTCTTTCACCTATGCTGCTGGTAGCAGTGTGGGGTGGTGTGGAGGTTGGACTGACCTACTGCAGCCAGCTGTCCTGGCAAAGACAAAGGAGGGAGGGGTAAGCGAGGGTTTTAGAGACCGCATCAGTCGCTTCAGAATGCTTCATTTCTTCCTTCAGTGCACACCTTTGAAATGAAGTAGATTAAGTATTCATTGCAGTCCTAACTCATTCTGAAGTTTACTGGGTACTTGACTCTTTTTAAAATTAGACTGAATTATCCCTCTCGGACAGTGATTGAGACTCTTGGATATTCCGAACAATTTTACAGGAAAACTTCTCAACTAAATTTGAGAAAACTAAATTTCTCAGTGAGAACATAGATTAGGGTAAAAGTGCAAAACTTAGGGAAAGACTTTTGGACCAAGGCAAAGAGAGTGTGATTATTGCCACAAAGGAACATAGTATGTCATTTATCTGTCTAAATGTATTAATGTGTAATGTCATCTCTATAATTTTAATTTCCATCAGACAAGTTTAGATTGTGGCTCCATGGTCTTAATCTGCATCTGATAGTCAATTCAGGACCCTGCCTTACCCCCAAAATGAATTCAGTCAACAGAATTATCTTTTTTTTTTCTGTTCCGTTCTGTTCCTTCTCATATGCATGTATTACCTGAATCAGAGGCTGCAGCAAAGCTGAAAGCCCTTCCCTTTTTGAGCAGTGTGATCAATTGTCGAGGCCCGGAATGGAAATGCGATCGGTTTCGTCGGTAATCTCAGTCTAAATCAATACACACAGAGAGCATGTCAGCTGCTCCAGCAGGAAGCCCAGTGAAAGCGATAGTGCTCCTGACCCTACTGGACATGCACTGACTAATTGTCCAAGGCAAGAGAACTGAACGCAAGTATCTTACTAAGGCAAATACGTCAATAGTGTTTGTTTGTGGTTTTTATACGAATGTTCTGACACTCAAATAATTGATAAATATGTGAGGACTGCATATGTTTGTGTCTTTAAAAAAAACTAGTGTAAGACTTGTGTAAATGTGGGTGGAACTGTTTTTCGTTTTTTTAAAAAATGTACTAAATCACTTCCACGGCTCCTCCTTATTCACTTAAACTGCCATCATTAAGAGGATGCATGCCTGATTCATTTGTTCTTGTATTTTTCATGGCACTTGTTCTAAGCTATTTTAGAGCAATAGGAAATTCATTACTCATATTTGAGAGGCCTTAATCTATATAATATTTCCTTGTCTCAGCAGGTTAGCTTTATAGTGGAGTCACACACCATGTAGAAAAGCCTGAAGCCTGGTTTTAGCTAATAAGACATGCGCATGCACATACAGTTTGTCAGTACTACACCTGCATGCAACGAGTCTTCAGGCAATACTGTCAACAGAGTCCCATTAGTAAGAGAAACATTTGTTTCTTTCCAGCTGGAAGAATGTTTATATCATCCTGGGCTGATTGAAGTCCACTTTCCTTCAGGGACTGCTGTGCTAGCAACGTGCTACACGCCGCCTCATAGGGGATTTGATTTGAGCGTTTCCATAAGCAGCTGAGACATTTATAAAGAAAATACTTTCCCACTGCAATGACCTATTTTTCTGAAAGTTTCTAGCTGGATTTTTGTTGAAGTTGATTGCCTCTTGCTCCTTTCCCTCTTCAATATACAGATCCTGACACACTCCTCATGTCATGCCTGTCACAGAGTAGACTAGTTGTGGTTGGAAGTCATCACTTGTGGCTGGATGAGATTATAGTTATGTCATAAGTAGGGCTTAGTTTCTCTGTAATTCAGCTGCTTCTTTGGCAAAGTGAATTTCTGTCAGTGATATTATCATGGCAGGATATGCTTAGTAGGTGCTGGCCCAAATAAAACGTATTCATTCTTTATCTTGATATTTGTTTAGATATTTAGTGTTCTGATAGTTCCTCTTAAAGATTAGCAGCACTGCTAATCATTAAATCTGTATGAATTTATTATAAAACATTAAAATGACATAAGTCACTCAGCTACCTAAGCTACCACACCTTACAATGCAATGTGTGAAACTCAAATTGGGGTTTAATTTTCATTTCTGACTTTCTCCTTCACTATTTAAGGTGTTTCGGCCACATGACCATAACGAACCTGGAGAACTATGGCAACAATTAAATAGAAACTTGTTGCCTAATTGAGTAAAGCAGCTAAACTGGCCAATACAGAATTAGACTTAATGGATTATGGATAATGGATTTGTAATTCTACTATAATAATAATTCTACTATATTGCTTATGTTACTTATAATACTTCTTATGTGAAAAATAGGTGACCTGCTTAGCTTTACATTACATTTGCACAGCAAATAGCTTTTTTGTATAGAATCAGATTTGTTCCCTTTTTTATGATTGTCTGCTTGTATTGACTCAGTATCAGTCCTGGGTGTCATTATCTAGCGTGTGGGCTTAATTATGGTTGAATATAAGAAAAACACTTTTGGATGTGAGTCGATTTATTTATCTTACAGGACATGGTCACTTTTTAGGTTTAAAAATATATACTGCTTTATCTCAGGCCTGTTATCTGGGTGGTAGTGCAGCTCTGTCGTTAAGCACATTGACCCATGTGGGGAAAAAGCTGCCATGTTCTTTAGCCCTGCTAACTGTAGTTATCTCACTGTCATTTTTCATTCTGTTGCTTTTATGGCACAACTCTCTGGTGCGCTGGGTTTTGTGTTGAGTACTTGTAGATGGAGCTGTTACTGCCTTCATAGCTGTATCGATCTTCTTTCCCCTGGCTCTTCTTCCTCTGTTTTTCCCCTAGAACATAGGATTTATGAACAATACCTCTTCTGATGTGATTCAGTGAAGCCTTGTCCATAGATTGTTCCCCAGTGGACGCTGCTGGGATATCGATTATTTGTTCAAAGTATTTATATATATATATATGTATTGTTGGCTCTAGTTTTGTAGGAATGGATGACTGCTTTTGGCAAATCATGTTAAAATATTTATCCCAGCTTTAGAAGTGCTCTTCCAATCCATAGTGGTAATCCTGTAGGTCCCTCTCTCACAGCATGGACAGTTATTTAACTGTAAGAGCCTATACACATACTTAATAATGTATACATGACTTCCCATACACCTCTGTGCTGATGGCTTTATTGATTGCCACCATTGTCTCAAAGGTGTCTCCATGTCAGACAGCTTTTAATATTCATTTGCTTTTATGCTCCATTTTCCCACCAAATTGTGTTTGAAACTTAATACACATGTATACTCTCACCAAATACAAACATTATAAAAGACTTTTACTACCTTAATGAGCATTTCCTACCTTGCTAGTCAATTGTATGTTTGGTGCAAAAAAAATCTCCCAGCTCTGATCATACATGCCTACTATTTAGCTACAATTATGTTTGAAGTTATGCCTCTTCCTGTAAATGGTATATTCACCCAGCCATCTTTCCCCTCCTCCTCACTCTTGTTCGCTCAGCCTTTGTTCTGAGATAATTAGGTTCATGTAGAGGTCATGTCACACACTTAGCAAATGAACATTGGCCCATCACAGCCACCTCTCACCTATAATACCGCCGTTCCCTTTTACAAAAAGCATCAAATCTCAAAGGTGCTCCTGGTTTGATTCTGTGTGGCCTGAGAAGACTATTTTTTAATTTGAAGTAATCCAGTGTGGCATATTTCCCATTATTTAATTAATGCTGGTCTCCATAGTTTGTCATGCAAGGGCCAGTTAAGTTGATTTCTGGAGGCTAGCTGGGGCTTTCTGAAGCTTGCATTCTTCACTGCAGTACTCAACATTAGAATTAATAATAAAAGGGAAAGCACCATGAAAAATTCATGCTAAAGAGTGGCAGAACAAAATGCAATAAAATACAAACCTGTGTCAGAATTTGCATTACATTGTATGTGTATTGTTTGTGCATAGAAGAACAAAGAGCAAGAACAAAGTGTTGGTTAATTGTTCATATGCCGCATGCAATAAAGGCATGCATGCCATGTTGATGTTTCTATAGATCATGCTTTATGAGCTGTCCTGTTGTGACCCCCCCACCCCCCACCCCTGTACTCCAGTTGCTGTGGTCTTCATCACCATGGCTGCTGCCCCCTGTAACTTGCTACCTAACACAGCTCCATCTTTCCTGCCAATTACCCGTCAGCGCTGTAACTTGTGTCGCGCTACACAATGCCACTGATGCATTCTAAACAGAGCAGTTTCCGTCTCTTTTGATCTTACTGTCACCTGCCTGGGAAGGAACACAGTTGTGTGTTCTGAAGTTGAAGTGTGGATAAACTTCCTCACCTTTGATCAGATGCGCCGCTGACAGGCACACCCATCACTATGCAAATCGAATCCCTAGAAGAATAAAGTCGTCCGATTACGACATCCAGCAAAGATGACAGACCTTCTTGCTTCAAAGCATTAGCCTGTTGTGGGCTTTGTTCTGACAGAGGCAGTTTCACTTTTGAGAGAATTCGCAATGCTTTTTGATTACGATCTTTTGAGCCACATAGCTAATGATGAGCTTGAAATTCAGCGAGGCGAGGTTTGGTGGAACGAGCACAAATCAACAGGATTAGTCCTTGAAATGTATGGAGGGGTCATACCCCCAGATGAGGCCACCAGGCTAATTCATTATCCATATGGGGAAAGGCCAGCTGAGGCGACCGTCTCTAATTGAATTAAACAGCAATGAAGTGACATCTGGCAGTTATGCCATCGCCGAAGGTAGATGCCGCTAGATCTTTGCCATTCAAAGTGGATTAATCTAATGGCTCCTCGATCCTCGTCCTGCACCAGTGACTCAGCAGACCAGGCGGACCTTTCTCTCAGAGTCCTTGCAATAACGTATGTATTTCTTTCTGCTGTCATGCAGCCATCACAGTTTTTTACAGAACAGCCTTTGGTGCAGTGTCAGGGAAAAAAGCTTCTTAAAGCTTCACCACATATTATCATTTTTCTTCCTCATGAGCATTTTTTGTTCTGCCTAACCCCTGTTTGACTATGATGCAGACCAGTCTAGAATATGTTTAATTGATGATGAAAGTGCTTCTGTGCTATTTGTCAGATAAAGTCCATTACTTAATGATATGCCATGTTTCATCCATCTCACGCTAGGCGCCGAGGTTGCTTGTCTTTTTAACCATGAGATTTAGAATCTTTACTCTTCTCCGGGGCCACAACCTAGTCTCAGAAGAAAAATGTGGCCATCTTTACTTACAATGAAAGTTTAGAGATAAAAATCAACACTGTCCAAATGGAAAAACCCACGATGAGAAGGATGTCTATTCAGAATTCAGCAAGAATGGGAGCAATTGAGCAGTATCACATTATTTAACTTTGTAATATAGAATACCTCTACTTTACCCAATATTTTTACACTCTGTTTCGTGGTTGTAGTGGACTGGCCTCATCAAATAATTCCATCTGTAAAGGGGAAAAAATTAGCTGACAAACCTCTTCCTGTCGGGGCCCCGAAGTTGTCTAGCCTACATTAACCAGGTACAGAAAGTATTTCTCTGACAAGCTGACTTGATGCCACATCATCCACTTAAAAGAAAATACCTTGTATGAACAATAAGCATCCTGATAAAATATCCTTATATATAGGACATTTTTACAAAATTACTCAGTTGAACAGAGTGATGGCGACATATTGCACAGAGTGATCACATGATACTCCACCGGAAGAGCAGGTCCCCTGGAGCTTATGATGTGCGATATTGTCGGGATGCACATCAGTCTTATGTTACAGTGCAAGCAGGCAAGGTCACCAGAGACGAGAAGCACTGCATCAGCATGTTTCCTATGTGTGAATGTGCCCTTCCTTAATATTCTAATGCAAGATCAGTGCTTGCAGTGTGCTGTGTTACTGCAGTAATGCGATTTCACCCAAATCTGGTTTACATATTCAGGCGTGGGGGGTAAGTTATGGTATGCAATAACCGTTCACCAAAGCCGAACTTGGCCTCTAACTTTCATATCAGTGAAAGAAAAATGAAATGCAAGACAAATGAAATGAGTGGAACATTAAATGGACTGTAACCCAAATCTCTTTGCAGCTGTAAAGAAGTCTGGTGTGTTGAGGGTTACGTGTGTTTGCCATTGCTGGACTGCTGTATTAAATGATTCCTTACAGGCCACATTGAGCGAGGCAGCATGGGCTACAACGGCTGAGGCACGCCTTTAGACTGGCCGACGCCCTGGCGCCTGCTGAAGCTTCTTTTTGTTCTCATCCTTTTCCCAAAGGCTCCATGTCACAGTAAAATGACAAATGGCTCAGGTATGAAGTGGTCACTCAAAGCATTCTGGTTTAGCAGCCCTGTTTACTTTTTTCTAGGATCCAGGACCGGTTTCACTCTGCACTAGCTGTATTGATGACAAAAATCTGTAACTGACAAAGACATTAATGCTTGGTTTAGCCCCTATTTAACCTTTTATAATCCTCCTCATTTATTATTCTCACTAGGTAGCATTGAAAGCTCAAACAGTTACCCCAATATTCAAAAGTTTGTATCCTGTAATCCTTTTTAAATCTAGGCTAACATCTTTCTTTTATTTCAAGCACAATTTACCTTTATCTATCATCCTAACCCCAAACACTAACTCTTACCACAACCTTAATCCAAAACCAAAACTTTAACTAGCCCTAGAACTGGTCTTAAACCTAAACCTAACCCTAAACTTTATCCTAATGCCACTGAGGATGAACCAGGTGTCTTTTTATGTTAGAAAAAGTTGCCTTAAGTGTTTAGCTGCCTGAATATCTGCTCGTTATGTTCTGTGGGGTGGTCCACACAGAGCCTTCTGTATTTTCCACTCTGAACAGCTCCATCATGTTGGAGTTTTTTTCTGCTCACACAGGTGATTAACCTCTCACTTTTGAGCACAAGTGATTTTAGCTTTGATCCGGGACTGTTGGGCCAAAAAGCGGAGCACTCGACTTAACCAGAGCCTCCACTCTGCTGCGAGAAAATCTCTCTCTGGGCCGGGAAAAGCACAGGCTGACAAAAAAAATGTTAAAATATCAATGAGCACGCATCTGCTGCTTCATCCACTGTAAAAAAAAAAAAAAAGGCAGGATGTTAAAATGCCAATAAGCACGCATGGGCAGAGGCAGCGCACACAGGTATAGAACACTGCAGCATTGGAAGTAAAAAGGACTATAACAAGACATTCAGCACAGTTTGCCTTTCTCTTTCTCTCTCTCTCTCTCCCTCTTTCCCTTTCCTCCTTTATACACTCATTTACTCATTACTCATTTCTCTATCCCTTCTCCTGCCTCTCTCCCTTTTTCATTCTCTATCCCTTTCTCTTTTTAATTCTATTTCTCTTTTTATACATTGCATTATTCTTGTCTTTTTCAACTTCCTTCTCACTCACTTTTCATTTTCTGCCTTTTTGTTCTGTCTCCCGCTCCCCATCCATACTCTTTCGTTCATTTTCTTCCCCCTCCCTCTCCATCTCTCACCCTCTTTCTCTTTCTTTCCATTTTACACTACCTTGTCCTCTCTCTCTCTTTCTTCTTGTGCTCTTCATGGTCCCTCTTCTCTACTCTTTTGCTATTTTCTCCCTGTCTCATAACACCTCCTTATTTGTTTGTTTGTTCTTTATAGCCTTTGTCTTAGTGGCTTCACATCTCCTTCTTTGTCTCACATTCTCTGCCTTTTCTTTATTTTCTCATTTCTTTTTCTCTCCGTCCCCATTTTCTCTCTCCCTGCCACACCTTTCTTCTCTCTCTCTCTGTCTCTCCGTCTGTCTCTCTCTCTCTCTCTCCCTCTCTCTCGCCTGCCATCTCTCTCTGCCACACCTTGCAGGGAGTTTGTTTCTCTTTTATGCGCAGCGTCTCCATTCACTGCCTTTCCTGCTGCACTAATGATAAATTACACTGGCTTATTAAGGCACACACTCTGTACTCTGTATCTCACCCACGTGCTCTTCATCCACTCCTAGCCTTTCTCCACCACCACCACTGCCCTGTGACTTCTTTGCTGTAAATTTCTGTATAACAGGTCTCTGCACTGCAGCACTTTGTTTGCTGCTGTCGTTCGGGCTCCAGTGGGAGAGGACATCCAGTCAAGGTTAATCCTGTCTCCTCAGCCCAGTCTGCCCACGCCGTCCATCTCTTTGTCTTGCGCTGATTGTGTGTTTTCTCCCAGGACAAGCGATGTGTTCTCATTTCATTCCCCCACATCAGCCTGGCTCAATACTCAAAGCACCTGCTTTAAAATCCTGGGGATGAAGAATACCCCTCCTCCCTCAGCACGACTCCTCTATCTCCTCTGATCCTGTTTCTTCTGTTGTTCTCTCTTTTTTTTCTCTTCTGTTCTTCCTAAGCGTGTTTGTGCTTCGTCCTTAGTTGGCAAATCAAGCATTTAAATGTCCTGAGGGTCTGAGGATTTGCGCTAGTTTTCTCAGTTTACACAATTAGAATTATTTGCTGCTGCAAAATCTGCTCCTTGCTTTACTTGATCATTTTCGTAAATTAACCATCAATCTGTATTCAATACCCTCATGTGAGTTTTGTAATAGATTTTTTATTGTAGCGTAACCTTAAGCTTAGTAAGTGAAAACTAATTTGATGTGCATTAGAGGAGAACTGCACCAATTTCAGTATGAAAGCATAATTAGGTTTTTGATTTTCAAATACATCTATGATGGGGAGGCGCATGAAGGGTATTATAAGGAACCTTTCCCAACGTTACCTCATTTTCTTCCAGATTTACCACTGTTTTATCCACCTTTAATATATTTATCTTAAGTTGTTTTTAGGTTGTGTAATGAGTTTTTTCTTTTATAACAGCGACCGTATAGTAATCCACAGTACAACTAGTGCTGTACATCATTCATGAAGTTTCTTCATAACTGCTGGGGATGTGTCCTTGCTTTTGGAAAAGGATCATTAACCACAAATAGAAAGTTTGTCACTTAGTGTACTACTGTATCGCTCTAGATGTACCCATGGCCTGATTCTGTGTGCGCTCAGTTATTAAACCCATTCGCTGCTCCGAGCATAAATCTGTGATTCATATTTCATTGTTCCCTCAAACTTCCTGCCTCATTTGAAAGGAGGACTCGTCCTGAGCCAGTTCCAGACAACACATTTGTCGGTGCCGCCTGATCCTTTATGGATGCCTGTCCTGGCAAGGGCTCTTCAATAAGGCCTTAATGAGGAGAGACAGGTTGGCATGCAACACAGGGCCTATTTGAGCTGTTATGCATAAGAGATGCCTGCCTCACACTGTGGCCTTCTTCTAATACATAAAAGACAATTAGTCCTTCCATACACATATATATTTGAATCTTGACAGAAACAAATACACACCGGATTAAACTGGATAAAATATTTATTCACTGCCTCTGTTGGTGGGTTCTGAGACACTTCTTTGGCCAAGTCTCCAGAGGAGCGAAAGAGATGTTTACTCGCTATTTGGCAAAGATGACAATTACCTGTGTGTGTTCCAATGACGGACTGGTTCAGCTCTCGGGGACTGAAGTGAGTGGCGTTCAGGTGGTCATTACGGAGGCGCTGGCGTGGCGTTTCTGTTTGTCCTTTCTGCATCAACAAGCCCAAGTCCCAGTAGAGCTCCACACCCCGGTCTTTCTGTGTGAAAACACACACGCAGACACACACACGCGTGCACACACAGCATACACACATCACCACGTTTCAAAGTTTCACATTACAAATAATGTGTCTGCTCCATTTCAGAAGAGCTTAAAATATCCCCTGAATGAAATTGCAAAGCAGGGGGTATAGCATTTATAAAGCTCCAAACAAAGCATCTAATTGACTTATCCAGGCTTAACCCACAAATGTGTTCTTTAGGGTCTTCTGTTGCATGTCTGCACAAGCATTACAGGACTTTAAAGGCAAAAATCTAATTAAAACAAAGTGAGAATTGTTAGCTTAGCCACTGCTTAACAGTACATTTCCGCTTTAAGTTCTACTTCATTGACAAACTAGGCCAGATTCCTGGAATGATGTAATACATATATATATATTTTTTTAATCTGAGCCAGTTGAAACAGCAATAATTTCTCAAACACACTTACACATCTGACCCGCATTGCATTCATATCTGTCTACTGTCATAGTTGACAGATTTAATTTAGCCTCTTGCCTACAGTAGCAGTGTAGGGTAATTGCATTAGAGATGTGCCTATGAAAAATCCATCCTTCTCCCTGGATTTACATAAAAAAAATTTTGTGACTTATGTTTCATGTTATTATAAAAAATAATGTAAATGTTTAAATAATTTAATGCACACTTCAGACTAAGGCTTTGTGTATTTGGTACAGATAAAACCTTTGGCTGGAAACATGTTCATTACTCCAGAGAGACTAATGACACTGATGACAGTTTCAGGTCACTGCGTGTGTATTATATGGTGATTGTACCTCTATTGCTGGAGCTGAAAGCAGCAGGAGGCCCAGTTGTTTCCATATATAATTCTCCATGCCGTGTCATTCTTAGATTATGTTCTGATACTATTGTGCTCTATCCCCCAGGTTATGTTGATCTTCTACATTCATTCCACATTCATTCAACTTCTATGTTCATCTACAATCCTTTAAACAAAGTTTACATATATTTTGACCAGGGTCTGTATGTGCATTGGTATCCATTACCAAGAACTGCATATTTTGGAGGCTCCTGCGCACTAATGCTCAGCTCCATTAATGTGGTGCTAGCAGTGGAGCTTAGCCCACGCATGCAGCGATTTCAGCTCTATTGTGTGAAACACTTTCATCAACTAATCCGTGCCCGGTGTCACACTTCCCTCATTTTTCCTTCTTGTTTCTTTGGAGTCAAGCATTAAATATGTATTAAGTGCTATGTGTTAAGTAATGAAGGCTTGGAATAGCTTTAATCCCAAAATAAACGGACCGTAGGCATCTTTTATGGGAATTTTACTAATGATGGTGTTGATTGTTCCCAAATGCCTCAAAGCTTATTACAGTCCTATTTTGTTTATTCAGTATCTACTATTATTTATTCAGCTACCGTAAAGCTGATATGTAGGTTACGCAGATAGGAAAGTAAGGAGCTGAAGTGAAAACTAATATGCAAACACATTTCCCAGAGCCATTTCCCAGACCCAGATTAGACCCAAGGCTGAATGTGACTCACCACTGGCATCACAATTGAAGTCTAGGTCCATGTACAGGAAACCAGCTGTTTAGATATTTAAAGGTAAACAATAAGATGATCTTCAATTGTTTATCTTTGGTTAACCTTTGCATACGCATTCTTCAGATATTGTGCCTGCTGTGTCCTGCAACTATAGACTGCAAAAGGAGAATTCCAGTTTCTCACAATATCTGCATAAGTCAGTTTCTGAGGTGTAAGGAAAGTGATTCAGGGATTTATAGGAAAACCATGCAACCATGCAATGCTACTCATTTCGATTTTTTTTAAAAAGTGTGTATAAAGTTACACTGTAGGGACGGATCGGGTGTAGTTTTGTTAACGGTAGCATGGGAGCAAGGTATTTGTTGCTCCGCCCACACATTTGTCTTTGGCTTGATTAACTGGCCTCAACTGGAATTCTGATGGGCTCTCCCAAGTCCACGTGTACGAACTTCGGTTAAGTGGCTTTTTTATTTTGTTCTACTGAAGATAGTTTTTGCTAGATAGATTTGTGGGCAGAGCACGGACAGGTTGATTGTGCATCCACAAAACATTAACAGACCGTCAGAAAGTTGGATGTTGTCTTTAGTTTTGTTGCGCTGGTTACCACGTTTGCCCCTGGGCGTAAAAGAAGCACAGTCATTCTGAGTGGGTGAAAATGGGCGGCAATAGAGCAAATCCTGTTGAGTGCGAGTCCTCAGATCCAGATGTGCCTTTTTAATCTGCAAGGTGAACAACAGGCTGTACTTCTGAGGGATTCTTCACAGCATCACACATCTGAAGCCACCGGAGGCTGTGGGCTGAGATTGTGAATGTAAAGCAGCCGCAATGGCAGATAATCAGAGCATGTGTCTTTCTCCCCTACCTGATCGGTTTAGAGCCTTTCAGCCACTTCGCGCAGAAATGGCAGCTTACCACACCTCTGAGCAGCTGCCTCAGAGCGATTTCCCTCAATCCTCTCCCTCAGAGGTGCAGGGGATTGAACTCAAATGGCAGGCGGGAATAGAGAGGAGCTGGGCTAAAGCGACAATGCGGACTGCCATTTGCAGGGCATTAGTGATTTTCTCTGTAATGGATATGTTCTTTTTGTCTATGTAGACTACTTTGATTCATTTATGCTGCAAAGTTGCCCACTCACACCATCAGGCCAGGAATATTTTAGGGCTAATCAATACACATCAAGGGCTAGCTTCTTAGCTGCACAAGTTTTAATTATCAGATCTTCAAAGTGTTCTTTATTTTGCTGCTTTGTGAAATGACAGAAGACTTACCGCTACACTGCTGTGTAATTTACCACAGGGCTATAATTATACAGTTGACTGCAGTGCAGGTTGTTCCTGCTGTTCTTACAAATGAATCTGTCAGTCTACAGACTATCGTCTCTGTTATATAGCAACAAAACAGTGAGTGTGTTAATTAAATTAATGGCTGATGATAGTCATGTCTAACTTTTTTTGAACTGATGAAATGAGTTGTAATGACACGAGAAGCTCTCAATAGCAATCTAATAATAATCCAACACACACACACACACACACACACACACACACACACACACAAATATCTTACTTGCCTGTTGATTTTCATATGTGCCAGATTAGTTATAGTAGTGAATTATAAATTTGGGGTAATGGATGCAGATACCATGAAAAAAAGCGCTGCAGAAAGCCGAATATCAGGTTAAATAGCAAATAGCACTCTGATTAGTTTGGGGTCTCATTAACATAATGCATCTTTCTGTGACACTTTATTAAAAAAAACTAGCATCAAAGTAATGACTCTAAATAACATGCAACCTTAGTTCTAGGCAAGTCTGCTTGTATGTACCAATATTCGTATTTATTTACTAGCAGGTTATAATTCATACAAGGTAGTCCCAACTGCCTGAACCGAGTATTGCTGTACGTGATGTTAAGATCATTTTGTCCTGGCAAATTACTCCCCATGGACAAACAAAAAAGTAGGTCCTGAGTTTCCTAGGTGTCAGGGAATAAAAGCAATTCCCTGACACCAGCTGTCACAGGTCCCTGTGGCAGTCTGGTGCTGCACTGTGTGTCCATTGTGACCATGGCAGAGCGGAGCAGAGTGGAGAGAGTAATTAGCAGTTTATATGAGCGTCCTGATTAAAACAGATGCTTCCTCCGCCTGCCGCTCCTCTAGTTATAACCTGTAGCCTGCAGGATCCCCTCTCAGAATCTGAGATCAAACACGCAAACTCCCTGCTGCTCCAGCAAGCATGTAATTTGGGACTGCTTGAGGGCCCATATTCGGTCCCTTTAGTACAAAATCATGTGCTTTTTGCACTTTTCTGTGCTCCGTGTTTTAGCTGATAGCATTTAAAACTGGTGAACATTACATTGTGATGAGCCATAGCTTGTCCTACCAAAGTTTTCTCGATTTTATGAGGTTTTGGTTTAGTTTTATGAAGTGCTTTTTTTGAGTTTGCTTAAGGGATTTTAATTCCTGACAAGTACTCAATTAGCAGACATACTTATAAAAATGCAAATGGTAGGGTCCTATTAACTATGAGCAAGAAATATGCCAGAACCTGTGTAGACATGGAGGAGAGTTAACTAATGCTGTTTATTTTAAGTAGACAAAGTGCAGAGGATGGAAGAGAAATAATGCTAATAATGCTAACAATAATGCAAAATAGCGCAATGAGGTGTTAATCGAAGTATTGCCTCAATATGCAGGTCTTCAGACAAGGGTTCTGGGCAATATAACAGTATTGTATTAATGACCTCATGATATGCTTTTCAGAGGTATACCGGAGGCATCATCTACTATTTCTGCGACATCGGAAAATAGACCTTCTAGAAAGTATTTCGACGGGAAGATGAAGGAACTTTCACCTCCTGCTGGTGATGGTGGCATAGTGGATAGGATACTTGCCTCTGGAAAAAGAGGTCATGGGTTCGATTCCTACCCTCAGCACACCACCACTGGGTTCCTGAGCAAGACCCTTAACCCCATGTTGCTCCAGGGAGAGACTGCCCCCTGTAGGTAGGGAATGGAAGTTGCTTTGGATAAAAGCGTCTGATAAATGCCACAAATGTAAATGCTGCTCTGATATTGTCACGATGGGCTGTGCTCAGGGAGTGAGCCGAAGCACAAGGCACGGTTCCATAAGATGATGTTTATTACATAAGGACACAGACTCTACGCTTACAAAACAAAAAGCCACAAGGGGCTAACAGAAACAAAGGCTAGAACTAAGACACACTAGGATCAAGGAAGGTGAGACACAGAGTGATGGATAACCCGCAAACTAGAACACAAAGTCAAAGCACAGACTCAGGCAAAACCAATCACAAACTCCAATCACTTAAACAAAACACACGACAGCTGACTGGGCACGAACACGGACCTCAAAATAAAAGTCACAATAACAAAACTAAATGCAGCCTCCCGCTCTGCCGCCTTAACAAATCAGAATCAGAATCAGAAAACTTTATTTATCCCGAAGGAAATTATTCACATCACGACTGCACACTCAGACAAGACATAACAATAAAGAGAAGAGAAGAATATAGTAAGGTTAAAAAGTTAGAACACACAGATATGTTTCCTGAGCAAAATAAAGTAATATGTTTATCTGTTAACTAAACCAAAGACAGCAAGCTCAACAATTTGTGATCTAAGACTAGCAGTATGAATGAGCTTTCTCAGTTTTCATTCTGTAATTTTTTTATCAGGGCCGCTAGAATCTCATGTCTCCCTTTTTTTTGTCTAATACTGACAAACCTGAGACCTGAATGAAGTATAGTGAGAACCACAGTAAAGTCTGCTGAGCCATCCAAGGTCAGCATCTGAGCAATATCATTTTCCTCTGGGAAATATTGCGATATTACATTATAGTCATGTTGCCTACCGCTCTTATAAATATTAAACTTTTCACCTAGGAAAACGTTTAATGTTAATCCTGCTGATGTCTTTCCCTATCACCACGCTGTGGATGAAGAGAGTATGCATATGAAAATGAAGTCTGGAAGGGTTTTAATGCTGGTTTAGCATGATCAGAGGACACCCCTTTGGGTGTTTGGAGTGCCTTTTTACAAGGATCAAAAGTGATTGCAGGCTGCTTCCTCTTGCTGTAGTTTCAAATGCGAGCCAGCGCAGCATTTAAACTGTGTGCTTAGAGGAGCAATTTAGTGAAATGGAGGATGTGGCTTCCAGGCCCACCGGCTCTACAGGAAGTTATTTCCTTACTTGGCTTTAAAAACAAACCCGCCTTTCCACTGAGCGTGCCCACTCCTTCCACAGCCTGGAGCCTGCGATGTGTTTTCTGACGCGTGCCTGCAGTTACTCAAGAGCTGTTTGAAGCACACCTTTCCTACCTGGCGACTGCACTGAGTGAGCGTACTAACTTTCCATGGCGTCATACACAGATGCTGTGGCTTCTTCCTACAGGCTCTGGCTGAGAACATGTGAAATTAATCAGACACCTCTGGCTGAATGTGTCAGTTGATGAGCAGTTGCACCATCTAATGGACCTTCAAGAGACTCCTGACCAGAGAACACAAACCAAGACTGATGAACATAGCTGTAACTAATGATTACTGATATATACTCGATTATCCTATAGGCTATTGATCCATTAATGGACTAATCTAATCGTTGCCCTTCTTAGGTTTCCCTTCCTTTGCTGCTTATATTCATAGTGAGTTACTGTTAGTTACTACAATATAAACCATATCAGCTCTTACACTTCATGTAGTGCATTCAGTCTGTTGTATATACGATTTTTATTTCTATGATTTTATGTTATGTTTTTAAAATACTATATTCTAGACACGCTTTATCTCTTGGACTGAAACAAACTATTGCTATTGGGCCTTTAGGACTTTTGTATGTAAATGTGCTCTGTGTTAATTGGCCACTTTGCAAAAGCTTGTTCAAAGAGCAGTCCAGGCTGAAATACTCCTTATAATGTCATGAAAAGTCAGGGCTGAACCGAATAGACCAATACATATAAATGCCTTGAATTTTGTGCTATGCTGGATAAACTACATTCAAAATAGGCTGGTTTTGTAGCTTAGTCTCCACATATGGGCCACGTGGGCGGCACGGTGGTGCAGGAGTTAGCGCTGTTGGCTCACAGAGAGAAGGTGCTGGGTTCGACTCCCAGGTTTGGCGCAGGGTCTTTCTGTGTGGAGTTTGCATGTTCTCCCCGTGACCGCGTGGGTTTCCTCCGGGGACTCCGGGTTTCCTCCCACCAACAAAAACATTTGGGGAATAGGTGAACTGAGCACTCTAAATTGCCCATAGTTGTGAATGTGAGCATGAATAGTTGTCTGTCCCTATATGTGGCCCTGCGATGAGCTGGCGACTGTCCAGGGTGTTTCGCCCATTGCTGCTGGGATAGGCTCCAGCCCCCACCACCACTGAATGCAGGAATAAGGGTTAGATAATGGATGGATGGATGGACTAAGGAGTAAAGGATTCATACAGGATCAAATTGTTTCATTTCTAAAATGGGATGAAAAATTTGTTTAGGTGATGCCTTTAATATTACGGAGTATTTTACAATAAACAGCACATAGACAATTGAGGTCCACTGTACTATAATAAGTACGGTAATCTTTGTTGACTAATCTTTGTAACTTTGCTAGACATTAGCATATTAAAAGACTATTGAAACTGTGGCCTTTTTGGATATGAGCTTTAAACAACTCTAAAACCAGCGTGACTGTTCTTTCTCTGGAACCTAGAATGTAGCAAATGTTATCTCCTCGCTGCTGGTGCCCATGTTCTATCATGTATTACACACCCAAGTCACTGCACCCTCACATTTTTGTGTACTTTGGTGATTGACAGTAGGTCTTTTAGGTTTCACATCCAGAAGATAGCCAGAATTTAAGCTTTACATCATGTACATTCACAATGTCAGTTCTGTCATGAACCCCTTTCATTTCCCATGAGTTGCAAGAGTGGCTGAGTGCAGAACTGCCTGAAGTAATAATTTAAGATGTAATGATTCAGGGTGACACTTGGAGAACATTTCAGAAGATCTCAGAGACAGCAAACGCCTGTCTTAAGGAGCACAGTGAATTATAATCAGTCAGCACAAGGCCAGCACTTTAGGAGGATGGGTGTGAATGGAATATTAATATATGCTTGAAAATCGATTCCCCAATCATATATTCTCAGATTTATATTCATCCTGCTGTACGGTGCACAATACAGATTTCCTGTCTGTTTTTTTACTGTCATTCTTATAAAATGTGTAGGCAAAGCTTCACAATTAATCATAGAAAAACTGCACTGTCAATTTACCATTCAAGTATATCAGCGTTCTGAAGGGGTTTTTCTAGTTGAACTAGTGCAGAGTGTGGGGTGGGGGTCAGTTCTACCAACTGACTCTGATATTCAGATGCCTTTAAAGGCCTTCACTAACTTGATCAGGTGTTTTTGATTAGAACTGGAGTTATATGGTCCAGGGTACTAGATTTCCAGGAGCAGGGCTGGGAACATCTGAACTGTTGTTAAAAAACACACTCTATTCAGCTTATTCACAGTGTTAGTGATTCATTTGTATATATTTTATTTTCATCATAATTAAAAATATATGTACTTTTATCTAATTAAAGAAATTACTTTGTGTTTTCTTTTATGCACACACACGTAAATGGCATAAAGTCATTTTTTCTCACCAGTCTTGAGTTAATGTGTTGCTTTAGTGCCAGCCCTATAATGGATTGGGGTGAATGCGCTATTCTCAGCCCCGTTAGGCCGAACATGGTCTGGTTGTTCAGTGCTGGATGTCTGGTGTTCAGTCGTCTGCTGCAGTGCTGGCTTTGCCCTTGAGTGCTCTCAGGCCGGGCTGCGTTTGCACAAGCAGAATGCCGCAGGAAAACGCTGGCCTAGCAAATGCAGAAGAGCTGGTGGTGGAGGAGGAGGAGGAGGAGGAGGAGGAGGAGAAGTAGGAGGAGGAGGAAGCCAGAGACTCTTGGCACTGCACCATCATGCGCTGTCTGCTCTTGGGTTTCTTTCCACCAGCAAAAAAATGAAATGGACCCAAATCGATCGAGTCAGCCAGCAGAGCCTTCATCTACAGTCCAAAAAAAAAACAGTGAAGCTCAGCTCCGCTGCATTGAAACCCAAAACCTACCTCAAATTTAGCCTGGACCGACCTCCCACAGACATCTCTCCTAATCTCTAAATTAAAAAAGCAGTGCTGGTTATGTGTTGCAGCAAAAACATTCAACTTAAGAAAATCATCTTCAGGCCACTTACTCAGGTGACGTTTTCTTTATGCCTTATTGGTCATAGTCAGGCTCAGACTGACATCACCAAAGAACTGGCTGAAGAAAATGAAGGTTAAACCTTGGAATTTGAGTTTTCACCTTTCTCCTTTTGAGCCATCACTCACAAGTAGCAGTGGCATCTTCAGGGGAGGTGGCTGTGCTTTGACCGCATTGAAGCACATTCATACGTGAGCTGAATGGTTCGGATCCTCTGTTCCCCACCTTGAAAAGACTCCACGTCCCCTGCTGTTATGGTGGCAGTTTGACTTTGTTTAAGTGTCTGGCAGTTGAGAAACGAGTTGCAAAAAGCTTCGCATGGTCTGAATAGTTCTTGTTTTAGACTTTTTTGCTTTAACTGAATCGCTTGTCACTCCACCCAGTACCTCTCCTTTTATGCGTTGCTGTTGTGATTTGGCCATGTGCTAATCTATTTCGAGTCTTTTTTCTGGAGCCATAGAAAGCTGTTGGGCTCTGACTGATGATCCGTGACAGCCTCTGATCTCTGATCCAGTAGTTTTAATGGGGGCGAAAGACGATAATTAGGTTATGGAGACAAAAGCAATCTGTTGCACTGTCAATTATTCAACCAAATGTTGGTTGTCTAGAAAAACAGCGTTGCGTACCTCAGAGATTGAATTTGACTGAAGGCGCTTGTCTGTACCACCTCAGCGGTTACCTGATGGGGTCTCTGACCTATGATTTCACTGCAGCATTTGGGCTGCAATTTCCAAGCTAAACTGATTGTCTTTCAGAAAGGAAACATGGCGCTGCACTATTCAGGCATCAGCACAAACTGAGGTGATGTTCTAGGGTCGTGCAGTGAGGCCAAAATATACCAAAGTGATACTTAGTTCCAAACACATGGTTTTTAGTTTGTGGACAAAAGGCACCAACATTCTGTAAGCATTCACAATTAAAGCCATCCCTAAATGACACATTATGGTGACAAATTAGCCGACAAAATGCTTCAGTATGCTTTTGTTAGCATATTGTGGATGTTTTAAGCAACACTGACTTACTAATCAGTCTAATTCAGTCTAATTTGGGGCAGTGAGACATTGATTCAAAATCTGTATTCATAGTTTTTCATGGTATTTAAAAATGCAACACTGCATGCTTGTCAGATATCAGAAAAAATTTAAGCGTGTAAAAAATTCCTATATTGATATATATTTTTCCATATCATTTATTCCTACTCATAATACAATTTGTGATTTGCCATGAGTATCATATCACCCACCTTTACGATCATTCAACTTCAGCTCACGCGTGTCATGATTGGCAAAAGGTACGCCAGGCCAGGCTCTGAGGGAACATGATGTAAGAGACCGTTACTGATAGGCATCAATGTTCACGCTCCCAGATCCTGCTGGAGTTAGTCTCATCTTAAAACCAGTGCTTAATCGGTCAATTGCTATGTAGAGTCACACAGCTGATGATCAAGTGGGTGGATTCAGCATCTGCTCACGGCTGCACCGTGTCATTTTCTGGTCCCTGATCACGTCCGCTTTGAGAAAGAACATCTATGTGAGTGTGTAGATTGACAGGAAGTGGGCTTGTTCGTTGAAGGCCAGACGTCCAGCACTGCTGCGCATAAATTTTTGTCCTTTTTTAATGCCTGAGACGCAAACTCATTTCCCCGGGATGTTCGCTGTGACGTCTCTGCTTACAGCTGCATTGGCGGCGTCTGAGTGTGCCTGTGCCAGGTGTGACGTGTGGAGTGAGGTAGAGAGCCCGAGGCAGAAAGGGCTTGTTTAAAATGTTGATGAGCATTGAGTTTGCACTTATAGCAGTGAGGAAGGCGGGTAGCAGGTTGCAGTGAAGAAGGCGGAGTGGGCTGGTCTTTTGATCCTGACCACACAGACAGTGGGCAGCAGAGAAGACATGCGGCTCCACATGTCCAGACATAACCGAAAGGTCACAGGTAGTGCCTCACTGCTTTCTTTCACTTGGCTTTGAATAGGTCTTGGTGCACTTGTAGTGTGTAGTGTAGTGAGTCTGCTGAACTTGTTAAACTAGGACAAGGTATGAACTTGTCTACTGTGGTTAAGTTTTTAAATCTTTAAGGCTTTTATCAGTGCTTTCTAATTTGCGGAAAGTGAGTATTCTGGTAAAATCAAAGGCAATTTGATCTAATTCTTGCTGATTAGTCCTACTGTTATGAGAACGTCTGATTTTATTGCAGTGAATGGTGTACAACGTTTGGCATTGCTGCGGCCGTGCAACCTTTAAGTGCTTCTTTGTTTCAGTTACTAGCTTCTCAACTTAGCATAAATAGCTAATGTATCATTCAAGGCAGCGGTATTTGGGATTCAAGGTGAGCAGCATGCATTGATTTAGGCTGCATCAATAAACCAAAATGCCTTGTCAGTGCAGTGTGTGCTAGCTCATATTTCGCTCATATTCCTCTGGTATTTTACAACAATGAAGGACGATGGGATCAAACACAATGTGGGTATCAGTTCTGCACTGTGTGTGCAGGGCAGACAGCAGGTCGGGTGTAGATGGTGTGAAGGACATCATCTGCCTCCATTTTTCATAGTCCAATAGCTGAAGGCTTCAGTACTAAATGTATTGGTCAAGGTAAACATGTAAAGTTTTGTTAAAAAAGTGGGCTGTAAGGCTGTGATGTGTTTGAATTCAAAACGCTATTGAATTCAAACTGATCCAAATTCATCCTGTGCTAATTTGTCCTGTTTCTGCCCTCAGCTGCCACCAGCACCACTCCCTCGGCCAAGACGTCCAGCCACATGACCCCTTGCGGCAAAAAGGAGGAGAACTACTGTGTAAACGGAGGAGAGTGCTTGGAACTGGAAGTTACACCCAACAGCATCAAACACCTCTGCAGGTAGGACGTTGCAAATAACCCTAAACTATTCAACCCTAAAAGCCTGCATGTGGGTGCACACCTTAGTTCAAAATCCTTTGACTCCCATGTTAGTTTAATAGCTGCCGCAGAAAACGTTATGAAGGCCTGTAGTAAACGAGTGTTAGAAATATTGGAATAACATTCTGACACCAAGGCTTGTATAGTGTTTTGGCTCACTTATTTTAGAGTCTGGCTTGATACATATTTATATTACCATCCTCTGTAATTCCAGTGACGACTCTTTTGTGACACTTAACGTCATTGAGCTCTTTCAAAGCTCCACGTGAAGTTTTGGATCCTCTCATCTTAAGCCGTGGGGAATTGTAAAATCCAGTAGGAGCGACGGCATTGTCTGCATGCGCAAATCGCTCAGAAGTGGAGTGCTCAGAGCCCAGCTGTTGCTCTGCTTTTTTTTTTTTTGTTTCTCTTTCCTTTATTTTAAACAAAACACCCCTCGAACAAAAGCACCCTACTAATCTGTAGAGAAGATCACAGCGGTGGAAATGTGGCATGCTGTGCTTGGGAGTGCAGACATGAGACAATCCAAGAAGGCAAAGCACTGCAGTAAAAAGTCAAAGCACTGCAGTAAAACGAAAGTAAACGGTGAAGGCTGGTGAAAAGGTTTAGCATCCTTTTATTAGCAGTCTCTGCTGTATCACCATGCTCACAAATTTGGTGCACACTGGAATTGAATTTGTCACTTTATTCCTCCGTTCTTCTCATTTCCAACATCCATCTTGTTGAATGTCTTACACATGTAGCTAGAATATGTGTGCTGACTCCTCAGCCTTTCACACGTTTTGCTATATCAGTAATTTGCTGAAGCATGGAGCCATTAACAACATTAAGGAAAAAGTTCTGACGTCTGCATCCCTGTACAGCACCTCTATTGACATTGCCAAGGAGACACTTTGGCTCAGGGCCATCCAATACATAAGAGGGACTTTTAGCGTCTACCGAAAGATTGAGTTTCATCTTAAATACTTCAGTGACTAAGCAGAAAAACACTGCTGCTGTCTGCTCTTCAGCTCCGCAAGCACCGTAGGGCGCAGCCAGTGAGGAGAAGCGTGTCTGTCTCTGTCATTCATTTCCATCCGTCTCTTGGGGTGGGCAACATGCTATATGATTGTCAAAATGTGCTTTTAGTAATTACTTCTAGACTGCTAAACAACTGGGAGTATTATAAAATGTAAAGGGGAATAATACTATATATATACAGTGGTCTAATGTGTACACAGTGGTATAATATTGCACATGACTGTTACCAGTACTGACTGTAGACTGTAAGGAGGCAGAGCCTAAAAAATAGTCCAAATAAAAAAATTAAATTTACATGGAATCATAGACTGTGTGAATCTACATCTTTAGCTAGAGGTCTATTAGCCCTACTATAACTGTAAACCTACTGATAGGGGTGCTTGTAGAACTACAACAATCTGAAAAACTGCTTCTAGTAATTCTAGCAAGCCAAACTAAACCTTATTTAGATTATTTTTAAGAAGAGAAGGAGGGCTTAGCCCAAGTAGTCTGTTTAAACTGAATAATTTTTTGCAGTATTGCCCACCCGTATTGCTCGCTCTCTCTCTCTCTCTCTCTCTCTCTTTATCTCAGTTTCTCTCTCCCTGTATGTCTGTATTGTACAGAAGCAGCAGGCAGCCTGACTGGGTCTCCAGGGATCAGAGAGAGAGAGAGAGCTGCGAGTATCTCAATAGTCTGAAACAGACGCGTCAGGAGATGAACCCTGACACACAGGATGCGTAGAGAAAGGCACACTCCTCTTACCCTGACAGAGAACCACTTTTGTGTGCCTGCGATTGTGTCATCGCACAGCGTCTTGAAGTATTTTCATAAGAAAGTTCAAGAGGTCTCGTGTCATTCATTTTTTAATGCTAGTCATTCAAATCTAAACGCTCTCTCTCTCAGTTCTCATCAACAGTTTTCTCTCCGTCTCTATCTTCCCCCTCACTCTCTCTGTGTGGAGAGACTCAGCTTTTCCAGCTGTTATAATCCTGTAAGTTCCACAGCTGTAAAGGCTCGGAGGCCATGCCTGTCACACCACTAGATCCACTTCATCTGAGCTTAGAAAGCCCCCTTCCTCTGTCATCAGAGAGCAGATGGCCTCCTGAAAGCTCCGGATCGGAACAAGGCGCTCTTGGCCCCGAACGTTCTTCTTTAATGCCCGCTGAAACTTAAAAGAGGACCACAGACCTGGAACTGCAATTATTCCCTCAAAACCAGCCATGTCCTGTTCCTTGAGCTTTTAGACCATGTCCAAAAATGACCCTCTTATAAACACGGTAACATAATAGCTGAACAAGCAAGGCCAGTTCATGCCAAATCGAGCCAGTGGTCAGTCGAGGCCTAAAAAGGCACAAAGGAAGTCCAGCAGTAAGCCTGGCTGAATCCTTGAAAAAACCTGTATGGAGAATATAGCGCAAACAAAGCTAGTGCAGTAGTGCTTTGCAAATCAGGCAGAATAACATTCTTATTATAAAACAAAGTAATTTTTTTAATAAAAAAGCCACCTTTGAAAGGTTTTTAGGGTTCCTCCAAAAGTAATTCTTCCTTACCATTGCTCTTAAGACCCCCTTGGCAACGAACCAGTTGTGTAGGTTCTTCAGTTGTTGCCAGTATTAAAGGAAAGTCAGGCTAAAAGTATAAAAATAAAAAATTCCAGTGGAAAAACTGATAACCTGTGCACCTCTTTGTTGTCCTGCCTTGTTGTCCTGTTAAATGTGTTTGTGTTGTGATGTGTGTTCAGTGGACGTTTATGTCTTGTGCTCATCCCTCTACCCCCCCCTCCCCCTTCCCCAGGTGCCCCCCAGGATTCTCAGGGGACCGCTGTCAAAGCACAGAGCCTGTGAGAGTCATAGACCAAAAACGTATGTGCAGTCACTGAACCTCCCCCAAGCGCATGCTGCATAGCTGGTGTTTTTTCTGCTTTCCCTCTCTCTCTCTCTTTCCCTGCTCGTTTCCCTAATCACAGTCTCCATAGGTCCAAACCCACCAGGCTTATCCATCTGTCCCCCCTTACCCATTAGATGTGGACAGGTGTGGGAATGTGTGTGGCACAAGGCTCTCCAAGCCACTAATCGCTGCTCTTGCTAAATTGAAGCGAACATTACAGCTCTCTAAAGCCGGGATACTGTCACCGGTGATTCGGAACAGTTAATGATTGCACAATTTTGTCCGCATGGTGATGACACTGCATTCTAATTTGTTTAATACTTTTTTGGAGGGGGTATGGGTGTTCAATTGCCTGGAATTTAATCCAATTGCTTGGAAATTAATATCACCCCATCTAGTTGTTACACTGCGACTGTGGTTTGGGTTCTAGCTGGGAGGAGTGTGATTTAACAAACATGTTTAATGTTTGTGAGACGTTTTGCAGACAACACCAGAGATGCTCGTGGGCACGGGGAGAACTTATGGGTATCAACTCACTTCCTCTCTCTCTTCTCTCTTCTCTCTATGACTTTTTTGTTTCCCTCTCAGGTGCCCAAATGAATTTACTGGTGATCGCTGCCAAACCTACGTAACGCCCAGCTTCTACAGTACGTCTATTTCCTTTTCCTGTCTGTGCTTGGATTGGAGCATGCTCAATCAGCGCTACTTCCTATTGCTTCGTTTTGTTTTCCTTGTAGGCAGATCAGGGAGTTTTCTGTGCTGTTTTGGGGTTCTGTTGTGCATCTTTTATCATGCCTACTCCTTGCATGTTTAGCCTTATTTAACCTAATTTGTGTTACATTGGATTACTAGCCTGAGTAGACAGGGAGTGGAAATACTCATTCAGTCTGAGTGACTCATTTTCAGAGACTTTCATAGAAAGTTTGGTTACTGTTTAAGAGACTATTTCACTGGATGTTTACTGGGAGCCAGTTGGTGTCTAAAATGAGTGAGCTATCTCCAGCCCCACCTGGACAGCAGATTAGTTTATTTTGGTTTTTGTAGGCTAGTATCCACTGAAAGACTGCTGGAGGTCCATTTCTGTTACACATCCTATTCTGAGATTGCAGTCCATTCATTAAAAACTAGAAAATAAATCAACTGGTAACAACATTTGTGAGTCAGAATCCCAATAACACTTCAGAACTGTATTTTGAGGCATTAGAGATCATATATGTAACAAGATAAAAACAAGATTCTTAGTGAGCTAACCTTCTCACCAGCCCTATTAGCACAGCTGGGCCTCCTTGGCTCAGCCAATGGAGGGACAGTGTGTAGCTTCCCAACCCTTTCCGGAGTTGTATTGGGTATGTAAGGGCAAAATAAAAGAAAACAAATGTGCAGGGGTAAAGGGGCCTCCGTGTCCAAGGCTGTGTAGAAATGAACAAGGAATAATTCTCTTTGAGCTAATCCAGGCTTCCCAAAAGTAAATCATTAAGTTTGCAGTATTGTCGACAAATTCCTAGAGCTTTGTAGCTGTGTGACATCACATCCATCACCTAGCAAATGAATCATTGTGTGCTGTCAGGTGCTTTTTAACATTCAGCTGTTGTCTCCCACATGGAGCAAAAACATAGTTGTGAGGGCCAGTCATTCTAGATAACACACCCATCATAAACCTGAACAGATCCTTTTAAAACCGCCTCGCTTTGAAGTGGATCGGAAGAGCAAAGGGCTGCAGGGATTAAACCCCCGTCCACCATTTAATACCTAATCTAAAAGCACACTTTTCTGGATCACTGCTCGTTTAAAGAAACGCAAGCCGTTATCTGACATCGTCATCTCTGCTCCACTTTTTTAAGACCTACTTGTCTGCTCTGCAAAACAGACATTTGGAGCTGGTGAAGTGTCAGTAAGTGCAAAAAGGTGTTAAGTAGCCATCATCAACCTGAACCAGAGTTAATTGCTGTGCCTGCAGTCATTTGTTATATTAATTTTATGCCTGCCCTCACCTACAGCTAGAGCATTCATTTTTTTTCTCTACACCATTCCAGGAATGTGTTAGAGTCTGGGGAGGACAGGCAGAGCATCTGCTGCATCAGCATGGCAGAAGAGCTTTATTTGTCGACTGTCTGCAGAAGCAGGCCACTCTCAGCAACTCTTATTGCTGCATTAGCTCCTTGCCTTTGATTGACTTAGCATCAGAAGCTCATTGGCTTACATTCAGGATGGCAGACACAGCACTGGGGCTTCCTTAGCAATGAGGCTAGACTTTGACATCAGTAAATAATACTGCCTCTGAAAACAGTGCATGGTTATCAATTAACACCTGTCAGATGTTAGTAATGCTGCTGACCTCAGGGAACCTGCGGAGATCAAAGCAATAATCCGGCTAAAGTGCTTGTTGCAAAATACCTGTGAGCGCCCAGGTGATAGTTGGCTAATCAGTTGTATCAGTGTAAAGATGTCAGGCTTACTGGTATCAGCAAAAACGGTTGTGCTCATTTTATTTTAGTACTATGAAGAAAATAAGAGGTCATTAAAATACATAAAAGCTCTAAAAAGCCTGGTTAAGTCAGGATTCCTACTGTTTTTGATCATTCCACAGAAATTAAACAGACATGACAATTTAGGCTCTACTCAGCAAAGTTAGGTACCCATGAGTCAGGTTCCATTAGAAAAAACATTAGAGAAGCAGCTCTTATTACATTTTCAGGCATAATTGAAAGTACGGAAACCCGCACTGTGCATTTTCTCCCAGTCACAATCAGATTTTTTTCCAATTTATTTGAGACCACAGGTTTGTGTGGTTGCTTTCCATAACATCTTGTTGCAGATAGAGCACTCAGTTTCATTATACAGTTATATAAATACATGGCATACATAATGTGTTTTCTAAATGCTGACTTACATATTAACCGATTTGGCTAGCATGGCTGTTAGCAGTGAAAACTTCCCGGTCTGGTGTTGGTGTAAACTGTGGTGTTCAGCTCACCCAGGGATTGAAATAGTGCAGCTGAGTGAAAGATGCATGTCCCTAACAGCATGTTCATGTGAAACACGTGGTGGTGTTGCCAGTTGAGTATCATGGGTTCTGCCCGTGTTTCAGATAGAGGGTCAGTCCTCCTTTAAGATGCAAGCACAGTGATGTTTGCATGTGCATGCTATTGTATTATAACCATAATGATAGGCAATCAAGGTATTCTGAACTAAAGTAATACTTGATTCTCATTGATGTGTGCCTGTTTGAAATGTGTTGTTATCCCATGCTAAGAACAAGGATACTTAGGTGTATGGTGTATGTAGTTGCTTTCCCATACACAGTAGTGCAATGACGCTGTGGTAAAATGTTTGCGTAGTCAGTCAATGTAGACTACTACATTATCACTCAAACTTCCAACCAACTGTACTTTCTTTCTTTTTGTCATCTTTTCTGCCTCGGCAGAACATCTTGGGATTGAATTTATGGGTATGAATTGTTCCTTCCTCCTAGTTTGCAGACTTCTGTAGGACTAGTAGCTTGAGCCTTTTTTCCCCCTCCAACACTAGCCGGTTTCCTTTTGCTAATGAAGGGATCATACAGCCATAACAGATGATGTGATTTCGCTTCACACTGCTTTACTGGATTGAGTCTTTTCACGGCGGTCCAGTTGTTCAAACACAGAGACCTTTTTAGTCCAATCTCTTCGGAACTTTCCATTGTTTCAAGCCTCAGAATGCTGCATCGCAGTTTGATGCATCAGCCTGTATGGCAGTGGAGGATGTCCTCAATTATTCATGCGGACTTCTCACATGTTCCATTCAAGGTGCACACACATGCACACACACACACACACGCACACACTGGCCAACCAGTATTAGTCGGATTGTTCAGCAGTTATGCTGTATGTGCAGATCCCTTCAGTCTTTGCTTTGCTCTCCTCCTCTGCATCCCTCCATCCCTCAGCATGCTGCGCCAGATATCCTGATCACCTTCTGTCCTTCGCTTCTCTCCCCTCCTCGCATCAGTTCATCACTTCTGCCTTATCACCCAGTTATTTCTTGGTTCCTTCCCTTTTTTGTCCTCCATCGGTTCCTTCCTCCCCTACTCAATGTACTTTACGTTTTTCTCTACATCGTATTGGCAGTTGTGTTGCGTGCCTGTTTGAGAGGATGCCTACCATCTTTTAACTAAAATAGGGCTGTCACGATTACTTGGAGAAAAAAACAAAGTGATGAAAGCTTCAATTTTGTCTTTGATATTTTCTTTTTAAAAGATTCCACTTTTTACATTCAAGTTTTTTGGGAATCGCTAAAATGCTATGCACAATGTTATTTTTTGGTTGTCTGATCTTTATTAAAAACTTGAATTACTCAATTAATCACCAAAATAATCAGCAAATTACTAATTAGTATAACTAATAGTGACAGCCCTTAACTGAACTCAGTTATTTTTACCAGGATACGAACAGTATGGCAGCAGGGTTTGCTCACAGGACGTCTACTATCTTCCTTACTTACTGAAAATAGCTGTCAGTTACTCCAGGCACCAGTCAAAAACAAGGATATTCCAGCACACACTGTTGGCATGTGCTGCCTGATCTAGTAAAAGGCCCTGTGACCAAGTGCTGCTGCTCTTACAGGCATTTGCTTAAGCCTCAGGTATGTGCAATACTGGAGCATCTGCTCGCCAATTTGGCCGGTAAATGTTGAAAACGCTCACTACAGCAGATGCTGAAGTATTTCACATATTAGAGGTCCAGTTGAATACAGTCCCCTAATGTTCTAATCTTAACAGAGTAATGAAATAACCTAAACGCATGCATTACTAGTATGTTAAAGATGTCCCCTGTAGTGCAACTCCGGTGGACTGGTACGAATGCATTGTAGCTGATGCATTGAGAGTCGTTTGTGATGACATGATATTAAAATCTACCTCGAATTAACACTGCCTTGTGTTCCCTCCCTACTCAGCAAAACTGCATCCTGAGATCAATATGCATCCAGATGTATCTTTGTTTCCCCAGTAACAGAGAAAACCCACCATTTAAAAACTCTTTTGCCTGGAAATGTGCTGTAAATGGTCTTGTTCAATTTTGGAGATTTGTGCAAATATGGTTAACGATCCAATATGACCTGAAATTCTTTGCACAAATGGTCAAGGTTGAATGGGGCATTTTGTTACTGTGAAGGGATTGTGTTGGAGTAAAAAAATAAAAACGTTCTGTCCTCTTTTCCAGAAGCTGAGGAGCTGTATCAGAAACGCGTATTAACAATAACAGGCATCTGCATTGCTCTCCTAGTCGTTGGCATCATGTGTGTGGTGGCCTACTGCAAAACAAAGTAATTCCTTTTGTCCTTCTTTTCATATTATAACTGTTTCAATGTTGGGGGTTTCTAAGCAGAACTAAAAAAGCGAGATGTGAGATATGGGAGAGCATGGTTTTAAACTGAGCTGTTTGTCTGTTTGTGCAGGAAGCAAAGGAAGAAACTGTATGACCGCTTGAGGCAGAGTTTACGAGAGCGCAACGCCATGGCCGGCGTGGCCAACGGCCCGCTGCGTCCCCAAAACTCCTACCCACAGCCAGAAAACCTGCAGCTCGTTAATGTAAGTGACTGCACTCAGTTAATGTAAGTGACTGCTGATTAGTGGAAAGCAGAGCATCACTTTAATCTAGTCAGCACAGCTTTTAGAGCCCCATTTCTCTGCTCTCTTCTCTCGAGATGAGATCATCTGTTACTTGGGATGAAATTAAGTCTCGATAACAAGCAAACTATATTTGGCCTCAAAACAAAGTTTTTTTCTTGAGGCACATTATTCATGCAGCTATTTTATGTAAGATGAAAAGTCTCCTAATTAAGCATCCTCATTATGCAAGCAGAATAAAAAAAGAACAAAAGTAAGCAGTTTTTCCAACATACTGTCAAAACAAATCTGTGTCCAGTCACATTTGACCTTTAACACAACCTGCAACAGTGTGTTTGAATGTCTAACACTAAAATGTTTTCGGATTACGTAATCTGTGTCAGATGCTGTGTTGTGACCCAAAATCAGTTAAAAGTGAAATTAGCAACTATTGGATCAGGTATTGGATGAAATGCACTTTTGCGCAAGTCACTATTTTTTTCCCCCTCTAAGGGATAATGTAAGAGCACTTTGCAGACTTTTAGAAGGCTTTATTAAGTGAAGTGTTTTTAAAAAAATGAGTTTTAATGCGTCACTGGTTTCAGTGAAACAAACAGCATTAAAACATGAACTCTGTTTGTTTCTAAATATAACTTTACATTAAAAACAGATATGGAACTTAGGGATTAGATCTTTTTGAGGAGAAAAAGACATTGGCCACTACATCAGAGACAATTGTTGCACTCCTGTTACCGTCAGCTTTCTTGGATCAAGAGTGTTTGAGCTCATGATAAGAGTATGAACTCATGATAAGGGTTAATCTCTGAAGTTATTGATCTCACTATTTCCACTAACAAGAAAATGGGTATAAAATGCATGCTTGGGGAGACTATGCATTATTAGACTCAAAATCTTAGTTCTATCAAATAATGAAAAAGTGTGAGACCACAAATAATGTTAATGTCTTTAAGAGGCTCTTGAAATGATACTCAGGAGCAAGTGAACCTAAAACTCTTAAAATGTGTTCCAGCAAGTTTCCTCCTGATGGTACAGTGTTCATGCTCTTCTGATTTCAGCAGTATGCGTTGAAGAATGCAGTCCCCAATCAACATGTGATTGAGAAGGAAACCGAAACGTCATTTTCTACAAGCCAATACACATCGTCTGCTCAGCCGTCCACTGCAGTCACACACACCTCCAGCCAGTGGTATAGCATCTCTCTCATTTCTGCTGCTTTAGCATTCTCAGAACTGCTCACCCAGGGTCAGTGCACAAATACTGTACACAATGGCTTATTGCTACTGCTTAAGCATGGTCAAATTATAGAAAACTCCATTCTTTTTTCACAACGTGTCGGAGTGCATCACTACTGGGATTAAAGTGGCTTTCTTGCTGTCATCCCACTCATCTTTCCCTTACCAACAGCATCATCAGAGACTGTTTACATTAGCCGCTTGGCTACATCTGCTCGCTTCACTGATAATGATGCTTGACAAATGCAGAATGATGAGCTTGGCAGCTCCCACTTTATGGTTGTGGGCATTTTCTTAATATGGTGCCGCTGATGCTTCAAATATTGAATTTTCACAAAAGCATTTTTAGAAGGAAAGCATTGTGTCTGTGTAGTACATAAAGAATGAACTGTTTGGCTTCAAGGAGGTAGAAAATGAGCATTTGAATGAGTGATTAGAGAAGATAAACAGTGTTGCGTAATAGGCCTGAGTCATAGGAGGCAGTGTAAACATCAGCATGATTGTTTAACCTCTGAACTACAAAATACACATATTTATCCTTAGCAACTCATATACAGAATCAGTAGCACATAAAACAATCATATTGCTGTAATTCTGCCACCCCTGTTTAATGAGTGTGTACTTGGCCGTGCCTCTGAATGTTGTGCTCTATGTGGTCACAGTTGGAGTAATGGAAAGACAGACAGCGTTGTGTCGGACAGTCGTGCCGCTCTGGTAATGTTATCAGCGCAGAACAGTCAGAATGGCACTCCTACTCCGCGTGGGCGCCTGAACGGTGTAGGTGGACCTCGAGAATTAGGTGCCTACCTAAAGAACTCAAGAGAAACAGTGGATTCCTACAAAGACTCTCCATACAGTGAAAGGTACAGTCACTACTGCCATGATTATCATTAAACACTGATGATTATTTAAAAGACCCATATCATACATTGCCAAAAAATACATATTTTTAAAATATACTGTGTCATATTAATGTTTCAAAACAGTATTAAGATATAAAAGCTGGAAAAAGAAACACATTTTCAGTTTATGGTTTGGGTGTCGTTACGATATTTCCCTATGACTGTCCGTTCAGCTAAAGCAGTTTTTGCTGAATTAATTAGACAGTTATTGCACATAGTCTTCAGGGAATAAAATAAAACAATGTAGTATATGGACCTTTTAAAAAAGGTTTCAGATGCTGAAGAGCAGTGAGACAAGCTGTATATGCTAAAAGTAGACATTTTGTGTCCACTCCCAAAAAAATGACATCAGTCTGGTCTCTCTATGTTAGGTATGTTTCGACCATGACAACACCGACCCGTCTGTCGCCTGTGAAACTGCTCTCCCCAGCGACGCCCTCTTCTCCTCCCTCTGAGGTGTCGGCACCTCTCTCCAGCCTAGCAACCCCCATTCCTTCCATGGTGACTAGCCCTGCGGGCGAGGAAGAGCGCCCGCTGCTGTTCCGCACGCCCCCACGGCTCCGGGAGAAAACAGAGCAAGAGCCCAGCCGGTCCCAGCAGCTCCGTAACTCCGCCCACTATAACCATGGCCTGGATTCCCCGAGCCCCCCGCCCAGCCCGCTGCACATCACTGAGGACGACCAGTATGAGAGCACACAGGAGTGTAACAGCACACCTGCTGCTGCGAGGGCCTCTGAGCCTCAAAGCCCCACAGCCGGCCACAGCTCTAAAAGAACAAAGCCTGCAGCCCCGGCCGGCCAGCAGGAGCAGGAGCAGGAACCGGCCAGCAGAGGCAGCTCCGAGGGCAGCAGCCTGGAGAGCGAGACAGAGGACGAGCGAGTGGGCGAGGACACACCCTTCCTCAGCATACAGAACGCTGGGGCCACAGGCACGGGGCCACTTAGCCTGGAAGGCTTGGACAGCAGCAGGACTAACCCCGCTCTCCGCCTCTCCCCACAAGACGACCTGCAGACCAGACTAGCCAGTGTAATGGCCAACCAAAATCCTATTGCTGTGTAAAAGTGACCATACCAACGCTTAGAAAAATATTAATAAAAAAAACTTACACCAGATACTAAAAAACTATACAGAGTCAATACTAAACATTTATTTTCTATAAATTAAGTATTTGAGGGAAATAAGTAAAACAAAAAAACTATAACTTTTATTTTAGTGATGTAGTGAAAAAAAAGTATTTTATAAATTAAAAACGTGTATGAAATGTGTTTGCATCATAAAAGAAAGTGCCATTCACTATGTAGCACTGGTCACAGTATTTCAAAAGCAGAGAAAAATGTCAATGGTGCCTTTAATTTCAGCATGGAGAGCTAGGAAACTGCATTATAACAGTGGGCCATATATTCAGGAATTTCTGCCAGCACAACATTTTCTTGGACTCCAGAACTGATCCCAAATGTTTCAATTAAAAGCCAAATTCTGTGCAGTCTATAGGGTGAACATATCCATCATCTACCATATAATGTACTGTATTGATATATTTATATTAGTTTACTGTAAAAAAAAAAAAAAGCAATTATTATATATTAAAGTGCATTTATATCATTTAACATATCCAGATATTATAACAGCATAAATATTAATTCGATTATAAATATTATGTAATGACATTATGGGAAGATTAAGGAACAATTGTCATTAATATTAACGTTATTGTTAATTTAGGGAGAAAATATCAAAATGAAAACATAAAAAAGCAGCAAAAAAATGAAGTATGACTAGCTAATCAAGTCATGCTTCACTCCTTTATCATTTGCTGATTGCAGTCATGAGACTGTATGAAGGACTGAATATATGGCTCACTGTCAGTAACACATCCGTTGGCTTCACAAGTAATGCATTGTGGGGAAAGTATAGCACCAATTTATGATCTGGACTCCACATTGTACAGTAAATGCTAAAATCTGTTTGTTTTGTTTTGTTTTTTTTAATGTACACAAATCTTTTAGTTAACGTTCAAATCCTTTTAAGCGTTTGTCCTTCAATATCCATTTAG
Organism: Clupeocharax schoutedeni; assembly: GCA_037974565.1. NCBI lineage: Eukaryota > Metazoa > Chordata > Actinopteri > Characiformes > Alestidae > Clupeocharax > Clupeocharax schoutedeni. The sequence goes on along the minus strand of JBBPDH010000034.1, from coordinate 3,975,910 downwards.
AATGTTACATTAACTCCAAAGTGTTCCTTTTTTGTGTGATGCATTATTTCCTTATAGGCCATACAAATTATAATGCTTGTTTAACGGATTCACTCGCTCAATTAACTGCAACCTAAAACAAATCATAAACAGCCACATCTAACTGCTCCTTAAACAACGAATCCAGACATAGAAGGATCAGTTTATGCTATAATAAAATGCCTCCGAGCGCTTCAATTAACATTTCTTCTCATCTTAAATATGTACTGGGTTGGTTTTTACTGAGGGAAGAACTCTGAAGTGATATTCATGCAGCTCATTTTGCTATTGAAGCTGAAATGCTGCATATTTTTTTAATGTCCGTTAAACAAGTCTTTGATTTTGCATTGCCTTATTCAGATCTTTGTGTATATGTACAGATAGTGTATCTCTTTTCTTGTACAGTATTTTGCTACATTCAAAAAATATATTTAGGAGTCAGGCAAAAGATGCAGAATGAGTGCTTCATTTTAGCAGAAAAGCAAAGAAAAATGTTGTCAGATCCTGGAAAACAAATCTTCAACCGTCTATATAGCTTGCTGGACAGATGAACCAAGAATGCATTCTTAAAAGAGAAAAAAAAAACTTCTTAACAGCTTGTTGCCAAGTGATTAGCTCTGTGGTGCAAAGGCCTTTTTTTTCTTCCTCTGATAATCAACAATTCCGTCTTCTATCATAAAAGAAAAAAAGTGTGACCCGTTGATATTTTGCTTTTTATAGTATTTATTTTGTTGTTTTTATTATTTATTTATTTATTTATTTATTACTTTTGGCCTCCTATAATCATCTGCTACAATCTATATTTTAACAGTATGAATTACAGATA
>JBBPDH010000034.1:3943845-3957634 GCA_037974565.1 Clupeocharax schoutedeni | reverse complement strand
CACTGAACCGCTTGAATTTCAATACAAACAAACAGAAAACATGGGGTGTTCTAAAACTTTTGACCGGTAGTGTATATGTATGTATATGCACCACATTGCCAAAAGTGACATCCCTTTCTTAATCCATAGGGGTTAATATGACATCGGCCCAAACAGCTGTAACTGCTGTTGCAGCTGTAACAGCTTTAACTCTTCTGGGCAAGCTCTCCACATGGTTTAGGAGTGTATTTATTTTTTGACCATTTTTTTAGAAGCATATTTGTAAGGTCAGACACTGATGTTGGACCGGGCCTGGCTCCCAGTCTCTGCTCTAATGCATTCCAAAGTGCTATGTCGGGTTGAGGTCAGGACTCTGTGCAGGACAGTCAAGTTCTTCCATACCAGACTCACTCATCCATGACCATGCTTTGTGCTCTGGTGCACAGTCTTGTTAGAACAGGAAGGGGCCGTCCCCAAACTGTTTCCAGAAAGTTGGGAGCTTGAAATTATCCAAAATCTCTTGGTTTATTGAAGCATTCAGAGTCCTTTCACTGGAACTAAGGGACGAAACCCAGCTCCTGAAAAACACCAAACTTCACACTCGGCACAATGCAGTCAGACAAGTAGTATTCTCCTGGCAAACACAGAAGTCAGATTCGTCCATCAGATTGCCAGATGGATTAGCGTGATTCATCACTCCAGAGAACTCGTCTCCACTGCTCTAGAATACAGTGGCGGCTTGGCTTGGAAACCACATGAATGTCCAGGAAACCACATCCAAATACCATTAATATACATTTAAGCAAACACAAATGCAGTAAAAAACAAGGAAAATTTCTGGTTATATAAAAGATATCTTTTGAGATTTTGAGGATAATTGATTCCAGATATCTTCTGAGTGTGTGGATTTATTAAACTCCATTACAGACACTTTAATTGAACTAAGGACTGGAAGGTACTGGATAATAAAAACAGATAGTATTTGGTGCCCTCTGGGAGAGGTTTTGAAAAGTAAACATACTAACATGTCTGAAACCACTTCTCTTTGTATTCATGTTGGTTGTGTTTATTCCGTCACTGATTTAGTCTGAATTGTCTTTTTGAACGATTCAGACTGTTTTCTTCTTCTGTTTCTTCACTGACTGTGGGGCATTAGCTTCATGGTCATGTTTTTACAAGTTATTATTCATTTAAAGGTCACTGGTGTTTAGACTGCCATGCTCAGTGTAAGGAATGATTTTTTTTCTGTAGAGATCTCTTTCCTTGCTTCTCCTTAACACACTGATGTATGAGAGGCATCACTGTTTAAGCCTCTCCCTTGCTCCTTGCCTCTGTCGCAAGCTTTTATTTCCAATCCATCACAAATCCCTGCTGTAATTCCACTTTAAAAGCTCCTTGCACTTCTCCTCCTTCACTCTCTCACACTTTGCATTTACTGTTGTGGCTCAGTTACTGCTGTCGAGGTTTCTTTTAGCCTGTGTAGGCAAGGCACGTTTACTTATAAAGCACTTCTGTAATTTAAACGATTGTTTATTCCGAATTTTAATGCTTTAATTTAAAGAGCTTTACAAAGACATAATATAATCAAGACAAAATAGAGTAATTAAACTGAATAAAATAATCTAGAAATTAATGAGAAAAATAAATGTACATGTTAAACCAAAGTGACAATCTTTAGAAAAAATTGTAAATTGTCTTTTTATTTTTAAAATATTTTTAAAAAATTAAAAACACAGGAAGACATCAGTTGTAGATACACACATTGTCTTAAACTTCATAATTAACCTAAACTTAACTCCAACCTTGATGTAATGGAAATGCTAATCCTAAACTCTAATCTTAACTTAAAGATATAATTCTATTTCTATAAACCTATAAAACAACTAAACAATAAAATGTAATTATAACACCAAACCCAACACTCAAGAACTAAATGTACATTAAATTCTAATCCTAAACCCAACTGATGTTAATCCACTGATTACTATCAGATAGTCAGCTGACATTAAAAGGATCTGCAAACAATCTGTTACAAACTAACAAGGTGTGACGAAAAGTCTACTAATTTAAGCAATAATTCCTTCCTGCACCCCCCCGTCCACTTCACTTGCATAAGACAAACCCAGACGTCTACGTTTTTAATTTAGTTTCCATAAAAGATGGCAGTTTTGGTACAATGTTTGGAAAATTAATTTCTGTTGATATTGCAATAAAATTGTTTCACCCCAAAAATAATGTTCACTAAATAGTCATTTGTACCATTTGGTAGATGTTTCTACACACTTGCGGATCATATTTTTAAAAGATTGAATGATTTTTGCACAAGTCTTATCATGGAGCTACTTTGGTTTAGGTAAAATTCACATGCATTATTGACTAACAACCTGTAATGGCTCACAGAATCTGTAAAGCAGGTCAGAAAGTCAGGTGTGTGCAGTGGTGATAAGCGAGACCATTTTAAAATCCTGATTTTCTGCTGTGGAAATGTACATTGTCATAGTTTTTTTTCAGCGATATTACCAACCAGAGCTGGCCATATTCACACAGGCTGAGCACAAAATTGATAGTGTTCCATGAAAGGAGCTCTCTTGGTTCTTGGTGTTGCCATAGGTTACTGGATGATGTTTTTTTCTGCTTCGCCTCCATGGAATATTCAGTTGTTACCTGAGTAAGAGCATTTAAATACTGCAGAAATCTCTTAAATTCCATTCCTCATTTAAAAACATCTAAAAAAACTCAAGGCAAAAAACCCCAACTCCTCAGAAAAGGTTCTAATACATATGACACTTTTAACTATTCTCAGGCAAAGCATTACCAGTCAGGACTTCAATGAAGAGACATGCAAGGTTGAATTAAATACTGTGTTTTATTCACTGAAACCTTCTACAGTTTGTATGACACCAGCACTGCGTCCCTGATCTTGGCCGGAGGGCGTAAGACACGCTCATGTGCCAAGAGATCACTTGAACGAGCAAGAAAATGGAATCGTCTGCACACAGGGCAACAGTTATATTTAACAACATTTACAGAGTTAAAGGATTGTACAAGATCACAGCTTCAAGAGATATTTCTATGCATTGTTTGGAGACCAAACAGCCTAGCTGAAGGCTAAGGTGCATCACTGTCTACTGAGGCGTGAGTATCTACAAAGTCAGCTGCTCTCCTTTGAGTTGCTTACAATAATAGGTGCATGACTGATCCTAGCCTAACAGAGATGACAAGAAAATGTGGGGCAGTAAAGCTAGGACTTGAGACAGAATTTCGAGGGTTCTGTCACAGTCTGGGGTATTTTTGTGTTCAGTCTTGTCATGGTCTTTAAGGGAAGACAAGCCAAGATCAGAACAGGAAAAATAAGATAAAAAAAACAGCCTTTTAAAATGCTGTTAAAAGTACAGCTGAACGGGAGGGGGTACCTTCACACTTTGTAATGCTGTTATTCTCCTAAGCAAGAACTGGAGAGCAATGCAGGTACATTATAATAGTATTACATAACAAGTTCAGTCATGGTCTTGAATTGAACAAGAACACTCTGCTTTGGTCTTGGTCATGATTCCTGAACCCTTCTGATCTCTGTCCTGTCCTGGTTTTAACTACAACACCAACATAAGTTACATAGCTCTATACAGCAAACTGGTGAAGCTTCTTTTATATAAAAAAAAATGCGTACAGCTCATTTTTGGCTTTAAAGAAATAAAGCCTAACCAAGCTTAGACATTTACCTGTTCACCATTGTTCCAGTTGGAATAAATGTAATATCCCACATCTATACTTCAAGTGGGTGTGGATGGATTTATATACCATTGAGTTAAAAAAGCGTAGTATTTGTCCTTTCGTGTGAGGAAAACAAACACAATGCCCGTGTTCCAGTCAACACTTTCACCATAAAACCAATTTGAAAATGAACAAAACATACACTTAACTGTAGATCCACAATGTATTTCTCAGTTTCCATTAAAGTCTGTGCCATTCTGTGTCTTTCTATATTTAAAAGCAATTCAAAAAGTCTCTTGCAACCTATCCACAGATAAAAGGGAGATGCTAGAGTAAAAATAATCCATATTATGATGCTATGGATTCTGGGGAACCATTTGGTTGACACATGTAGTCAGAAACGAAGTTACTCTTCAGGTCACATTCCACTCTGAAGGATATTTCTGTGAATGACAGTTAATGAACATTAAACTATATCCACTTCAGTGACCCGAGAAAAACACAAATGAATACTAAGTGCTTCACTGTTAACTTCCTCACTGTAGCTCATAATAGTGGTACAAGTAGAGCGAGAGCGTTAATAACAAATTGCAGCAACTACGTAACTAAGCCAGCAGAGAGAGCGAGAAAGAGAGAGAGAGGAAGATATGCAACATTCTGTACTGAGTGAGTTTGTTCTAACAGAAATGTAATGCCGATATGGGTTCACCCTACTTTACTCAAATTCTTCAACTTCCATATGTGTGGTAAATAAACAATAATAATAATAATAATAATAATAACAAAAAAAAAGAAATTAATATAACAAAAAAATAAAGTGTCCTTAATACATACAATTCAAGTAAACAACATTTTAGAATGGAGGGATCGCGTAAACTAGCCTTATTATCATTATTTTTAAAACTTGAAAATACCTTCGAATAGCTTGGCTATAATTCACTGTTTCTTAAAACGTACGACTTTTACAATTCAAACCTTCATAAAGTGAAAACAAGGTATGCCTGGTGTGGAAAACATCCGTTGGTGTGCAGTCAGCAATGAAAGTAAAAAAAAAAATTTCATAGTGTTCACGTCAATTCTATCGCTAATGAAAAAAAAAAAAGCCAAAGTGACATCTTAAAGTCAATCATTAACATCACAAAAGGCAATTATTCCATGTTATACAGCACTGTAAATAGCTTCCTGATAGGAAACTGTGTCTTTGAACAACCTAACTATGACAGCAAAACTACAGAACCACCGACAAACTAACACGTTATGGTTCGAGCTGACGAGGGGAAAAAAAACAACAAAAACGTACACTCAGCTCAGTACCTTCAATAAGATAAACACAGTTCAGTACTGCCTGAAAAACCTGTGGTGTAGGTAAGAAACATATCACTACCTTTTATAAAGCTCTACATACTCAAAAGAACTAAGTCATAAAGTGCACTATAAATACTAATTTAATCTTTACAACAATAATGTTCTGAACTGAGAATTATAAATCCAAATATGTAAGAAGATTATAAAATACACAAAAAGAGCATCGGCATTTACACTACTCAAAAAAGCAGAAGTATACTTTGTACTTTGACAGTTAAAAAAATAAATGGCTCGCCTGCACAAAAGATGCCGTTGACATTAACATCATTCTGCTGTCCGGAAAGCCATGTTTTGTAAATAGAACTCAACGCAGCTTCAAACGATCCTTGTTAAGTACCCCTATTATATCATTACAAAATAATGTATCTGGCATATCTTTAAACGTGCTGGTACAATATAATAAATGTGTGTAAGTATATAGTTTGGGTATCTGTTTTGCCGTAGCAAATCAATAGCTGAGGAAACTGCTAACTGCACTGAGACGTCTTTACCATGTCCTGTATTTACAACCTGACGCATCACTGTAATGAAAAAATAAAAATCTCGGAGAGGCGGAAGGTCCGTTAAGAACGATGCCCTCCATTTTAGGAGTAAAGGAAAAAAAGACTTCTGTCAGTTCTCTCTGGAAGCCTTACTCATCTAATTTGTGGTGTGTTTTTGACATTCGTTTCATTTACATACTAAAATTACCTTTAGAGCAAAACCACGTCTACCGTCTACCATATGTACAAAGAAACTGGTGTGGAAATCTCCACTGAACTGATGTCGAGAAAGTCCTACTTCTCTTGAATTAAAAGGCAAATCAAGTTTCGAGAAGGAAGGGACACAGCGGAAACAAATCATGTGACAGTCAAACGCCTCACAATTAAGTCTTACGCTCATCACGATAATGACGACTGCAACATCAACAACGATGAAGTGAAATGGAACAAAAGAAAAAGGTAAAAAGGACCACATGTATGTAAGTAACGTCCCATACAAATAGCTATGCAAGCACCAGTCAGTCTAAGGAGGATGGACGATTATCAAGTCAATTACATTTTACACAACAGTTTTCTGTTATAACAGTGGCAGATAAATAAATTACATTAAAATATATTCACATGTTGTGTATAATGGCTCTTTGACAGGTAAGGAGAAACCTCCTATGTGACCTTAGGGGTCTCGGGCCGGTAGTCCTTCCTCTCAGATGTGTTGCGCTTGACTTTGGCCGCAGCCGGTTGGGACTCCTGGTTGAGAGAGGGGCTGGACTGGGATTTCTTCAGCGCTGCATCGTTATCTTTACCAGTCAGTAGCTCCTTCACTCCTTCCTTCAACAGCTTCACATACATCTCATAGCGGTTCTCCTGCAAAGGTCAACAAGAGATCAACAAATGCAGAAGTCTGGAATCAATCAATCAAGCTAACTGTTGATATAAAAATCAAGTGATAGTAATATATCTAGGGATGAACCGATCAATCGGGCAGTGATCGGAAACGGCCGGTTTTTGCCCCGATTTGTGATCGGCTGATCACTCACACATATTGCCGATTTCAAACCGATCTTTTTTTTTTTTGGGGGGGGGGTGTTTATTTATTTAAATTTGTAAAGATAATTTGTTATGAAAAAAAAAAACCCTTTCTATTCAAGTAAATGAGATTTTTGCTTGTATTCGCTGTAGACCTTCCATTATCATATGTCACTATTATAAAAGTAACCAGTAAACAGTGAAAGTAACTACCACGTTACATTAAAAAAGCTGATACCCATTTTTTGTGTCGTTGTCGTCGACTACATGTAGCAGCTCCAATTTTCTGGGGGAAAAAATCGGTATCGGCCGATCACACTTACAAAACAATCGGTAAACAGAATCAGCCAAGAAAACTGCAGTCGGTGCATCCCTAAATAAAACATCAAATGACAATCATCAAAAAATGCCTTAGAAGTTATTCATGTACTATACTGTGCAAAAGTCATTTTTTTAGGTTTTGCTTTGAATTTGCTTGTTGGTCCAGAAATCCTTTTTTATGCATGTCAAAAATTCATTCGCATGTTGAGTAGGTTACATGAATGAAATGGGAATAAATGTTTTACTGTGACAGAAGCCTAGATAAAGGAGCTCCAGCCAGACAGCATTCAGCACCAACAGTATACTGATCACCGCGTGATCATCTGGAATCATCTGCTCCTGTTTCTTCACTGGTTCAGGACTTAAGTTGTGCTTAAGATGTGCTTTGCTTAAATGACTCATACATAGTTTACTGTGTGGCTTCAGAAAAAAAATCTTCTAAAACTGGCCAAGTTCAGGGACTGGACTGAAAATGAGAGTCTTTGAAAGTCCCCCTCGAGACTGCATGAAAAATACAAGACAGACTTGCCCTTTGGAAACAAAAGAAATGAGGGGTGGCTCAAGAATTTTTTATAGTACTGCAGGTGTTGATGACGTTCACCTGAGGTTACCAAGAATAATATGTTAGAGGAGTAGAAATTAATTCAGATGATGTGGGATGCTCTGGATCCATCCCAATGCAAGGGAGAAGCGGTACTCAGAAAACAAAGTGCATTTATTGTTATGGACAATCGGTCTACCTTCGAGGGCAAGCCTGATCTTATGAGTGGAGACGGCATCTGCTCCTTGCCGCAAGGCGCTGCTCTCATTACAGGCAGCACACCGTAGTCTCTTAAATAATGAACATATACACCCCAAAGAATCCTTTCAACTAAGTTCTTCCTAGAAATCTAAAAACATCCTGGATATATTTCAAGAGGTACATAATACATGGATATCAAAATAAATAAAACGAATAATGACAAGATAAAAGGTGGTAGTATGGAGTAATGATGATTATAATTACATATGGTCCGTGTGGGCTATAATGAAAAATGTCAAACTATTCTTAGAAATGTGCAAGCAAGAACATCACACTGGGTGGTCTTTAATGAGGGCTCGGGACAGTGACAGGAGAGACTAGAATTCTACGCACTGGCATGTAATATATGGAGGCGAAGTTGACTAAAGCATGCTGTGCACCCGTGTACCGAGCTGCTGTCAGAATGTGTCTATTATACCTGCAGAGAGCATGCAGCCTTTAGGCAGTGTCTTACAAGAAAAGGTTACTGGATTTCAAGGCCTGAACTTAAATGTCTCAGGTCTGCAGAAATATATATTTGCTCTAATTTATTAGATGCATTACAGATATACTTCTGATAAAAATCAGTATCATAGTATTTATCAAATCTGATGACAGTGTTAATAATATCATGCTTTTCAGGCACTTGTACTCTAAGCTAAAAGGACGACTTGTTTTGATCGTTCTGTTTGATTATTTTCCACTTCTGTTAAAGACGTTTTACTCATTTTCTGGTTGTTGATTCTGTAGGTCTTATTGGTCGTCTATGTGGAGGGGGTGAAATAAGGGGTGAGGTCACTGTGTAGGGATACACAGCTCAGCATCACCTGCCACAGAACGCAGGATAGCAAGGCCAGGCATGTTCAGCTTTGAATTAACAAACTGAACAAAACCTGTAGTCAAACTCTCTGGGCAGCTTTTTTGGGCAACAGCATCTGTTTTAACAAACCAGTTCAGGAGAAGTATCTAGAATCAGTTTTTTTTTTGACAAGGGCCATGAAAAGTGGAATGAAATGTGATCAAAAATTTGTCCTCTTTATAAATGCTTTTTGAATATCTGGTGTTGTCTGATTAGCTACATTTAGGTTAATTAACTACATTTTATAGCTCACATACTAAAGCCAAAACCACATCCATGAATGTGTAATGGGTGCAGTTTGCGTGGTTTAAAATATGTTGTGTTATGGTATTTGTACAGAAACAATTTGGGTGACTATTAACATAGTGTTCATTAGCCTCACAGCTCTAGCACTAAATTAAATAAGCACATCTTGGCTGATAAACTACACCTGTGGGAAGTGAAATTTGACTTCTTGCCAAAATATTCCATTAACAGACAAAGTAAACTTTCTACCACTTAAATCTACTCTGTAGTTTAATTGGGTTCTATGTGTAAAGTGCAAAAATATCAACACCCTAAATAAAAATCACTGTAAGAAGCCAACATATAGATGCTAGGCCTGTGCTAGTATAATGGATATTTACAATAATACAAAACTCCAGAGAATTTTAGTACATGGAATAAGTAGCAAAGTCTTCAAATAAAGAAACCAAATGAAATATATTCATTTCAAAGTGGAAAATAAAGGCAGTTATCAAGTTTAAAATGGCACACAATACAAAGCTTAATAAAAGGGTTTGGGTGTTCTTTCGTACGAAAGAAAGCTTTGGTGTGAAGGCAGTAAAGGTGCAGCTATGCAGGCTAATGTGGCTTTGGGCCATTGATTAAAGCTCTCTGGACAGGGTAGCCTTTAATCACTCAACTGTAAGACATACTGACAGGCCTATTGATCTCTCTCCAGCGGGCCAAAATGGGGTCCAGGAGAATCGATCACTTCACCAAACTGCAGAGAAGAGTTTATTTCAGCCATTGCATCGAGTTAATAAATGTGTGCACATTGTGTACACAAGTTCGCACAGAAAGCACTTGGGAAACTCTAGCTCTGAGAAACATTGGGGCAGGCTGGAGTAGACAGAAAGGGAAAGGAGAGATGGAAAGAAAGGAGTGATTAATAGGACCTGATTGTGATTCTGTTTGTGGGGCTTTGTTTCAAAGAGTCAGACACCAGCGCTGTGGAGATCTGAGAGACCTGTCCTCCACTGGGTTTGAAGCACCCCACCGGCAAGATCACTCCATCTGTGCCCAGTCAAGAGCTGTGTGAAGTGCAGCTCTAAAACACTGGGAACGCTGTCAGGACCGGTTCAGGTAGCAGACAGCAAGACCTTTCGCACGTAGCTGGTGCAGCACATTTCAACAATCCCACAGATGTTCTATAAACCAACCGGCTTCCTTCATTCTGAACCATCGGAGCATTAAACTGAACGCACACTACTGTGCAAGGCCACCCTTTTGTGTTTGAATTTTTCTGTCAAAATGGCTGATAAATACAAACATCTTAAACATAAAATGACACAAAAGCCTCCAACACTAAATTCAACATGAAATCAATCGGTGTTTAATTAGTTCATTCTTTATTTTGTGCACCTACTGCTATATTAACTCTCCCATCCGTCCCACAAATCAAAAGATGTCCCAAAGCTCTCAGTGACATTATGTTCTCCTTCAAACAAATAATAATATTCACAAAGGCAATTATTATGCAAAGCTTGCTCACTGCTAAACTGCTTTGTGGATTAGTCGGTTGGTAGAACTGGTAGAGTCCTCAATTACTCGTATAATTAGGAGTGACAGCTCTGCCATACCTTTTGTGCCCAAAAGGACTTATAGATTTGTTTAGGGAAATCTTACTTGGGTTCATCCACTCTGTTGAATATAATTCGCTTCATTTGTAGTATACAGTCTTATGCAAAAGTCTGGGAACCCTTTATCAAATTAGTCTTTCTGTGAAAATAAGAACATTCTAAACACAAATGACATTTCTGCACAAAGCACAATTATTTCCTGAACTCAATTTATTGGGGAAAAATTTATAATTTTGAGGGAGTTTATATAAAATTTAGCTCTCCAATGCAGTAAACTCGGCAATCCCATGTTTTTGTGTAGAAGAATACAGCTTCTACAGACAAAAACTGTAGAAGAAAACCGTAGAACATACAACTTGCCTAAGTCTACATTTAGTTTACATATAGTTTACATATACATATGTATATATTTTACAATACAGATGTCCATATTCATATTTCTAGATTGTATAGCGGTTATTTTATACTGTAATGTTGGTATAGTACTTTATTCTATTCTATTGTTTTCTTACTTTTTGCTGCTCTTAACTTTGTACTGTCCACTTTCTTATCTTAAGATGTGTTATCTTACTTTCACATAAAAAAAACAAACCAAAAGTAAAAATTGTTTTGCTTCAGGTTGTCCAGATCTTTGGATTTAACTAACATAAGCATGTTCCAACTGGGAAAACAATATTTCCCATCTAAAAAGCTTTATTTTACTGTCTTGTGCTTCAAAGGAAAGGCTTTGCATTAGCATAATATGCCATTTTGACACTATTTCACTTTAAAGTGGTGGATCCTGATTCAGATTTGAATGCTGGTCTACTGTGTCCCTTTGCTAACTGTGCAGCTGTCTGGCAGTATCGTGCCTCTACTGCAAATTGTCTCATTACTACTGCGAGCACACATGCCATCTGCCATTTCAAACAGCTCATCATTCCATGTCAGACACTGCTCAATATGACAAAAAAATTAAGCAAATGATTGGAGTATAAATGATCTTTCACGTCACAGCATCAGTTTTCAGTTTTCTCATCAGTTATTCAGGGGATGACGAAGAAAACAGGGTTGAAACAGCTTCACTTATTCTTTGATCAATTCTTTGCTTTGTTCCACAAGATTAATATGATTGTTTGATCAAGCTGATTTTGATGTTGGACGACACCTTCATAGATAATCTGGGACAGCAGACCACAGGAATGTTATGGTTACTAATTTTAATTATACACCAAAGTTCAAAAAGAAATGAAAATCCTATTGTTTCAAATCTGATTCATTCTCTTTACTCTTTAATGCACAAATCAATAATATAATCTCTGCCAAGTGTGCATGAAGTTCTATTCAATCTATTAATAGGATCCCTGTGGTGAAGTTATTTCAGTGTGTATTAGTGATTTCCTAAATATTAAATCATAATATGTTTAAAAAGAATGCTAATAGCAAAAACAGTGATCACTTTGGTGCCTCAAATTATTAAAGCAAGTGTTTTTATCCCTGATAAGATTAAAAATAGCACAAAATCCATCAAGATAAGATGAATCAGCCATCGAGGAGATCAAGCCCTGCTTTTCAACTGCATGAAAAGTATGGAGCTACTTATCTTATGTAATCTGTCTGCTCTCGTTTCATGGTAGTGTTTTCAGCTGGTTTCATGCATGCAGTAATACCAGCCATTTCATTATACTTGTTATCTCAAAGATACAAGGTGTTGCGTCGCCTCTGCTGGCAGATTTAATCTGTGCATGAATTCACCAAGAAACAAAAGCGAGTTTTTGCTTTGGGTATATTGCAGCACAAACTGGCTGCTGCTCATGCAGTATGCAGTATGCAGTAAGCTTGAATTAAAATTCTGGGACCTCTGAGTTGTTTAAACCAGTAGCCCCCAACCAGTAGACCCATGTGGTATCGGTCCGCGGGCTGCACAGGAAAAAAAACACTGTGGATGTTACCCGTGTTCTGTTGTTGGCTCGTTGTTATGAAAATGCTGTTAATAAAGCTGCGAGTACACATTGGATTTACGTTTATTATTGTATTTTAAAGATACCCCATTATTATATTTAAAAAATATCCCCATTTTTAAGCGTATGATTTATTTGTATAGATACGTATATTTATCTGCCACTCCTTAAAGGCCGGGCCGTGAAAATAGTTTCTGATATTAAACCTGACCGTGACAAAATAAAGGTTGGGGACCACTGGTTTAAACTATATCACGGAGCACTTAATTAATTGAAACAAACACTGCTAAAGATACAGAGGAAGATAGAAGTATTTATTCTGAGATGGGTAAAGGATCACCCCCTCTGTCAGTACTTTGTGAAACCACCTTTTATCTGTTGGGATTCTTTGCAATAAACATCTAAACTGCTGCTTTCCTTCACTCCGATGTTAGAAGTTGCATTAAGTAAATATAGCTGAAAACTGTTTCTTTGTGTTTCATTTCAGGCTATGAAACAAAATAGAGAATATTTTGAATTCCGACAAAGGAACAGAGGCTTGTGTAAGACTTGTGGTTTCACCTAATGATCGGTGTGATGGTGGGAGGGAGAATACACTGTAAGATATTACTGGTTAATATGACTGACATAGACATCTGACAAACGTCAGAAGACTTCTAGAGGCGGAGAAAGGTCCCTACAGTCTAATCAAATCCATGAGCAAGGTAAAGAAGGTCCATTTTGTCAACTCCAGATTGCTTAGTTGAACCCATGAAGTCTGGGTTATTATTGTTTTGCGGTGCTGTTTTAATGTAGTTATGTGACTGATAAACTACTTGATTAATAATGCTTTACATTTGTATCCAATTTGCAGTCTGTATTAACATTTGAGTCTTCAATTAAGACTTTTTCCTATTTGGTTCAATATCAGAAAAAGACAAAAACACAGGCAACAATGCACAGCACAGTTTACTTTATGCAGACTAACATCTAATTCAGTTCATAATAAACCATACTTTGTAACACATGTGGAATCAAATATCACCACCAAGAAGCAAGACTTTCAACAAACGTTTAGACACATCTTAAGTACTTCCAGAAAAGGAATTGGACTGTAAATTAAGTCTGAAGGCACAGACCAGTTAGCAGCTCTTTCTGGCAGAACTCCATGGATTGCGAGCCTTCAGCTCGGTTTGTGCAGTGCCCAGCTGCTCACAAGCAACACAGCTTGTGCATCGGAGATGGTTCAAGTCTATGAATTGACATGACACTTACATACAGACTGTCCTTAGCAGCAGGTGGAGAAGAACAGCGGGCGTGGCTGTCTTTCTAACTACCACGTCTTCCTGACATCTTATATAATTTCTAATGTTTCAGGTGAAGCAAGATCTTATGGACAAAATAACACAAGTATAAAAGTGGAAACACATATTCAACAAATACTAACTTGAATAGGGATGTCCCGATTCCACTTTTTTATGTCCGATACCGTTACCGATATT
>JBBPDH010000034.1:3916787-3927615 GCA_037974565.1 Clupeocharax schoutedeni | reverse complement strand
TCTATTCCATAGAATATAGCCCACAGGGAGTTTGCCTTGGATAATCATCACCTGTCACCTATAAAATGCAAACTACATAATGTTCCTTTCACCAGTAAAGATGGGCTACGTGGCCAAAAATATGACATACTTGTAGACACTGTCATGGGTCATCATTTTTCTCATTTTAACGGCTGGATTGAATAATTTAAACACTTAAAGTTTTTGATTTACTTATTTATGTCCTTATTCAGTATCCAATAGCTTTGTCCTTTGTTAACTCTTCACACAATAATTCTTCAATTGGCTTCTAATTTCACAAGCCGTCCCTTTTATTTGAACCTGAAACAGAAACATAATTAAAATGGCAATAAGGTTTAAAAGAAGAGAAAAGGCCAAACAGGCATTAATGTGTTTATACTAATCTAGTTTCGACCGCTGAATGACATTCAGTCGAGGAAGCTGAGAGCATCCTTAGCCACTTGGTTTGCACCATGGAACAGTTAGGAGGAAAAACAGTCAAACAACTGACCTAAAAAATTTATAAATTAATAAATCACAGAAGTCTGCAGATACTTGTTACTATGCATGTTAATGTGCATATATTAATAAAGATAACATATGAAGTTACTACACGTTGGTTATTGTGTACAGGGAAAGGAATTATCATGCTTTTTTATGATACATGCAGTTGGTTGCTGTTTTAGAAGCACTGACCATGCACATTATATATTCAGAAAATATATTTTATTGTCTTATTGTCCCATTCTGTGTAGTTCTACATGAGTTCTATTTTTTTTAAGGCCAGGATAAGACTGGCCTTATCGCATAACTTGGCATAACAAAGCCCCGACTTGTACTTTAAGCTGCTGTTAAAAAAGCACTTTACATCATGCTTGTATTAATTAGAATTACACAAACCACTAATAAAAGTGGACATGACCTGAACACTCATTCACTATAGTTCATTATCATGCAGAATATGAAAAAAAAATAACCCAAAATAGAAAAAGACTAAACAACCGCTACAGTAACTTTCTGTCATTCATACAACTTGATACTTTTCTGCTCATTTCTAGTACATGCAAGCAATCTGATTACTAAATAACATTGTACTTATAAATGCAGGATCTCATTTTAAAAGCTGTGTTTGTGTGGTGTCCACTACTGTATGTTTAGCCCCCTCCTCTGGTCACCATTTGCACTGAGAGACAAGGCAGATGCAACCTAGCCCGAGGAAGAAAATCCTACGTGACACACAAAGAAAGCACTTTACTACGAGATGAAATATGTGTGTGTGTGTGTGTGTGTGTGTGTGTGTGTATATATATACACACACACACACACACATATACATATATATACACTCACACGCACACACACTACCATCACCAGAAAATGCAGTGCAGCAAAAGAAGAGAAGATGCACTCAGTATCACGAATTGTCAGACACTCGACGGCCTTCTGAAAATACACCCAAGGATATGAGCTTAGACACACATAAAACATCAAATAAGACACTGGGTGTAGAGTTTAGAAAACCTTTTAAAAAGCTTTAAAAATACCACCACCGTCAGTATCCTCACTTGACATTAAACAGCCCAAACAGTCTGTTACACACACAAACTGCAGGCGTGGAGATTCTAATTAAAACTGCCACTTTTACATTTCCATCATATATTTAGTTTGTGCTCATACATACGTCACTACTTAGCAAACTACACAGACTCAGTACATTTCAATATGCAAGTTATTCCTCAGACAACACCAAAAATTCTAATATTTAAGCACACATGCATCTGTACACACACACACACACACACACACACACACACACACACCCACACACTAAGATAAGCTTAGTATCTGGTGTATTTTAAGCAGCAGTATCTAGACTATAGGTGAAAGGGACCAGACATATTAACTTTAATTGCCCATTAATGGCAAGCGGGGGAGTGGTACTGAGGGACGGAGGCTCATTGGGAAACAGGTGAGCATGTGAAGTTATAGATTACGCGTGTCCATGTCAGTGTTAATCAAATCAAACAGATGGACAAAAAAAGGGGTGGGAGATAAAGCGAAAGAGACAGAGAGAGAGACAGACAGAGTTAGAGAGAAGAAAGAAAGGGGCAGAGAGAGCATATTAAGGGCAAGGTGACTTATCAATCGGTTAGAAAAGCAAGCAGTCAGACTAACGCTCGCTAACAAATGATCCGTCCCGCTTCAGAGCGATGGGAAAAGGGAATCACAGAGCCATCCATCACACTGAAAAGCCCCGCCGCTCCCTGTTATCTTCAACTGAGGAGGCGAAATTCACTCCAACAAGCCAAGGAAGCTACCCAGAAGAGGAAAATGCAGCATTTAGTTCAAAGTGAAATTAGCAGGCTGAGTGCCGCAGGCAGTACACCACTGAATGTGGTGTAATGCCTGAGAGTGTGAGAGCAGCATTCCAACTAACAAGTGGCTTACAGAGGTTCCAGCCTGTGCGCAGTGCAAACATTGCACTATCGAACGAAGTAGTATGCTTAAATATAGCATGTGATTGACGGCAAGTCACAACAAATTCAAAACCATTCGCTGTTAAAGCATCAAAACAACAACAGCCTACATCCCAAGCAAAAAGAGGAAAGCTGGCTGAACTGGTCACGAACAGAGCGTATTTTTTACCTTATCCTTCTTGGACTGTGCAGAGGAGAATTCGGAGGAATTGGACATTTTAAGGGACTTGGAGCGGTGCTGGGGCTGCCGCCTGACCGACTCTTCCCTGCCATACTTGATGGAGCCGCCGGCCCGCATGCTGCGGACCTTTCCGGTGCCCTGGACGCTGTTTACACCGATCATCTCCTCAGCTAAAGCATGCACACACACGGAGAGAAGGAGAAGAAAGCCACCTGTCCCGACTACCGGTGCCCAGAGAGAGAGAGAGAGAGTGTGAGAGAGAGAGACCGAGAGTGGAGACTGAGCAGTAGAACGGCAGACAGAACGTGTGAGCGGTCGCACACGCTCGAGCACGCACACACACTCTGAGGCGTCTCCTCACTTCAAAGCGCCAGCATCGCGTCCGCTAGTGTTTTGATTCAGAGCTTACAGTTCCCCTGAAAGCCAAGCAGCAGTGACTGGGAGTTTGAGAGAAGAGGAGAGAGAGAGAGGGTGGGAGAGAGAGAGGGAGAGATAAAGGAGAGAGGGGAGGAGCGAGCTAGTGTTCATGAGCGACCCAAGGTTTTCATTCCAAACAGCAACAGCACACTGCTGTTGTGATGCTGAGCTGTAGCCTCATTAATGTCTGCAGTGGGGTCTTAAGAAAGACAGAACAGGGATAGAATGAACACACTCACATGTTTTCATGCCTTGTTGGGACATGGGGTCATACATGAGTGTCAAATCTCATTTAAACGTAAGTACTTTCAAGGCATGACACCAGCTTCGAATACTGATGTAATTTTGTTCCATCATGAATACAGCTTGAGAATTTTCTGTCCGACCAAATTCTATCCAAGCCCAGCCCAAATACTCCATAAAGTCTGAAACTGCCGGAGGCCAACAAATTTCAGTCCAAAACTGACCTGGCTGACTGGCTTATCATCACTCAAATTGGCAGGAGAGTGGTGATTAATCCCTGTCATTAGATCACATATATATTGGTTGTACTAATTTGTGTTTTCTAGCAGCAATTCAGTGTGTACTGTATTTCTGAATTTTCCTGACAAATACCTCAAGCTCTAACCTTGGCGTCAGTCACTGAGATAAACAACAAACCAAAACACACAACATGTCATATAGTATTGACAGAATGCAGACTTTCATTATTAAGAGTAGCCTGTATAGGGGCAGCTGGTAGCCTAGTGGTTAGGACATTCGCTCTGCAATCAGAAAGTCCGGGTTCGATTCCCAAGACTGCTAGGCTGAGGTACCCTGAGCAAGGTACCGTCCCCACACACTGCTCCCCGGGCGCCGTGTTCCTGGCTGCCCCCTGCTTCACTTGGTGAATGGGTTAAATGCAGAGGTCGAGTTTCGTGCTGTTCACGCTTTGGTGTGTGTTCACATATGACAGAATGGTCACTTTCACTATACTGCTGGTATTCAACTCAAACAAACACATATAGCAGATATAACTGCACCACACACAAAAACCAGCCTTCAGAGTATAGGCCAACACTGACCGATTATTTTTCCAGAACAAACCTATGATTTAAAATGGGCTATTTTTAAGCACTTCATATCAGGGGAGCATCTAGAAGTAGTCTATCATTTTCAAACTACTCAAACTACCCAACAGCAAGAAATACACAGCCAACCACATGACATCACACAGTGTGGGTGTGCGCTATTTCAGGCTAGAGCTGTTACAGGGTTGGATTGGATTCATTCTTATTTTCCTTTAGTTTCGCTGATATGTAATCCAGCATTCAGAGACTGCCTATTGGCTTGATAGCAAATGGTTCTGGTTGGAACAGTCAGTTAAATAATATCAAAATATTTATAAAGATTAAGTTACTGCTTTCAATAATTGTGTTATCATATCAATATGTGTCATGACTATGTAACGCTTGTTAATGAAACAAATTCATTAAGTTGGCGGCCTGATGGTTAGGGAGATGTCCCTGCGATCAGAGGGCATGGGTTCGAGTAGAGAAAGATGTAGAGAAAGAATTGTATGCTGTGCTGTGCTGTGAGTGACTATAGGGGGCCACTTTATTTTAAATGAATAAAGTGCGGAGAAAATTGTAATTATTTGTCTGTAGCATGAATGCCTGTCACATCAAGGTGTTTGTTATTAGTTATTGTAATTGTTTCTGAAATTCTGTCTAAAAAACACTTTCCAAAAACAAGGCTTTGCCATTGTAGGTTGTTCCCTTTTCCCATTTTGATGTAATTTCTATCAGAACAAGTGACAGTGTTTTGGTTTTTGACAGGGCTTTTAAACACGGCTTTTTATATCTTATAAAACCTTAGATACTGTGTTTTAAATTATAAATACTGTCATGTATTTCTGACATTTTGCCCTTCCCTTGAACACATACACACACATTGTACTATATTTATGAGGACATTCAGCTGAATGGTGTAATATTGCAACCCTAATCTTAACCTTAGTATCCAAAGGTCAATAGGTCTTTTACTTTTTCCAAAACACTGAAACAAATGATGCCCACTTCTTCAAACCACAAATGGTGAAATACAGGCATACACACACACACACACAGACACACACACACACACGCACACACACACACACACACACACACACACACACAGAGTTATGAGTAGGTAGTGGTTACGAGTATCTATGAGGATGTTAACTAAGTGCAGTCATCACGCTTACAGTCAGAACTGAGACCTAAAAGAAATGCATCACTGAACACAGCATTGCACTGCTCTTACAACAGTCACCCCTTCGAATGGGAGGTCCTGTAAAACATCAGCAAAAAAGTAACTATTTTGTGATGCATAGTCATTTTTTCTTACACACTTGCGCTCTAAGACACTCCGGGTTCGTTCTCCGTCTCTGAACTCTGTTTGGAATTGGGTACAAATTCAACATCACTACAGCTGGTTCATGCCTCGGTGATAACGTATCTGACAACATAACAGCATAAACACAATTGCCATTATAGAGCATAACACAGTGTAATGCAACACGCCAGTATTTGGTTCTCATTAAAATCAATAATTCAGGAGTGTTATCCTACTAATTTGCCATATCCATCCAACTCGTCTGACTCTACACTGCAAATGACGGTAGCTGGGCTACAGCAGCTGGGTCCCATTATTCCACTACAGCAAGTGCAGAATTACATGTGTGAAGGGGTCGACACAACTGGCCGTCTGACACAATGGCAAACCAACTGCTTTGGTCAGCCATTTCCTCACTGGTTCTGTAAAACGGGAACAGTAAACCTCAGCAAAAGGGCTGAGGCTGAACTGAAAGCATACAAGCCACTCGTAGAAACATGGCTTGTCATATTCCAGTTGATATGCAAGTGGGTTGAAGCACATGCTGGGCTTTCAAGGGAATTGAAGGGAAAAAAAGACTCTGTAAATGTCTCTTTGAACTCTAAAGGAGAAGCAAATCAGTGAACAATTGGATGTGCTCCAGCCTGCAGTTTTATTACAGTAGGCAAATGCCTGCCATCATATGGGGAGTGGTTTGGAGTGAGGCTACAAATCATTATGGCAAAGATTCAAGCTCATTGTTCTACTGGATAGAGAGTATTAACGTTTGGAGCGAGAGTGTAGCAAGCGTGTGGGGATGGAGGGGGGGGGGGGGAATCCAATTTGGGTCATCAGGGGACCATTCAATACCCATTTGGATGTAGAATTAGGGTGCAAATTTGCCTTGATCTATGAAAATCTACTGTGGCATCACAGCTGGGAGAGACAGTGCATCACACTTTCCCATGAATAATCAAGTCTAATTTAATTGAAGTAACATGCAAATCACAGTACTGGAGGATATGGAGTCTATGGACGAAAGACCATGACATTTAAATAGTACAGCTGTAATTTCGATATCTGCATGACCTTGGTGTGTTATGCCAGAGGAGTCTATACAACTGACAATGATAAAATAAGATGTTACTGGAGAAGGTGCTATATAATTAAGTGAATTATTGCATTTCAGGCCACCTGTGTAATGAACATACTTTACTGCTGTATTCACAGCTAAAAAATAGCCTTAAGTTGTGCTAACTAGGGCAAAATTACAACAGTGTATAAACACTAAAATGTACCATCAAAACGGCACGACCATGTCAGAGGTAGTCCAAAGATCTGACAATCTTCTCATCAGTGTCAATCTTTGCATGGCTACCGTTAGTTAGGTGCAGGCTGGTTAAGGGATCATGGTCCCATGCCAAACAATATGCCTTAATATGATCAGTGAGCCAGTGGCTTGATGCATCATCTTGTCCATCTGTCCCCCCACTGCAGAAACAGAGGGGCTCTGAGTGCCATTTCGCTTGGCATCTCCTCAGGCAACAAGCATGAACTACTTTACAGCAAACCAACTTGCCCAAGCTGAATTACTGTCATCATCACTGCACAATAAAAACGGAGGCAATATCTACAGTGCATTCTGTGACCTTTCATTGAAAGAGCCCATCTTATATTAGTGGTGGGTTTATGTTCCAAAAACAATAATAAATAAAACATAATTCATTTTTACATGCTCCTTTTCCAACGGGCGCTTTCATTTATCTCCCCAGTTTAGTCACCGCCAATTCCCACCCATAGTCTCTGCATCACGTGATGCTATCAAGCTGGGAGGTTGAAGGCTAGCTTGTGCTTCCTCCAACTCGTGGTAAGTCAGCCCCTGCATCTTTTTGAACCGGCACTAGCTGCCAAATGTGTTACGTCAGTTAGCAGTTGCCAGGGTTGGCTAGCGTTACACTGAGTGAATCTGGAGAGGGGGTAGGCCATCTTACCATCCTGATCCAGCAAGAACAATTATTTTCTCTTGGACTCCAGGCCTCCTAAGTATGGCTTTGCCCGGAATCGAACTCACAATCTTCCAAGGACAATTCCAACAAATAGCTGGCTGCACAGTAACAAAAACTGGTACTCTAGATTTTGTTACTGTACCTTTAGGATTAAAGTAAATGATCTTTCTTATTGCCTGGCCTGTAGTGTGCTCAAGCCAGAACACCAATTATAAGTTATAGCAAAAAAAGACTCAAGATGTGGATACAAAATGGGCTGTTTTGTAGTTCAGTTTCTTGTAGACCCTGTGAACAGCACTATGAGAGGTCCATTTTGAAACCTTTCACACATTTCTTTGCTATGTAACAATATCATGCCATTTAAATCACCTTTATTCTGTATAATTTGAAACTACAGTGGATCGATTACCACACATACTAAATAATAATCATACACATTCTGAACAATGATAATAATAATATTACAGACCCTTTACGCAGGCTATTATTGCCTTCTCAAACTCTTTCCAAAATGTCTCCAAACTCCCGATTAATTCAGCTCTGAAAAATATGGCCATGGCCAGTATCAAATTTTTTATTGCTATTAACAAGCCCAGATGAACACTGAAATAGGAATAATTGTTTTACAGACCCAAAAGTGGACAGATGCCACAATTACCTACTTTTATGAGGTCAATATCCACCAGCTAATGTGCACACAACGCAGAAACTGCAAATATCCTCTGCCTTTATTTGCTGTTTTGTGGCAATAAATATATTTTTTTCTGGATGATTTCACACAAGGGGACTCATGGCAGGCTGTAACTAACCTGGAAGCACTTTTTTCGAATCACAATTTCTCCACGGTGCAAGCGCTCAGACACTTCAAACTGTTCACCGTGTCCCAATACTTTAAAGTGTTCAGAAGAGCGTATTTGGGGGCATATTTAGGGTTTACACTATGAAAATAGGCATTTTTAAATACTAAATAATTTGTTCTGGTAATGCCTGAGATTGGATGCGATACTGGTACTGCTTTTCTGTGGAAAATTTTACAACCTGTATGCATGCAACAACTGTCTCCTGCATGAAGGTGTCTACAAACTTTTGGACACTGCGGTGTTGTCACTATGGTAAAATAGTACTTTGTCCATACTGGCCAGCTTCCTAATTGTAATGAATCTAACAAAGGCTACGAATAATTGCACACTCGAGCTCAGACTATAGAATTACAACAAGAACTCAACAAGCATGTAAGGTAATTAAGACTGACAGTGACTATAAAAGTTAAAGGAATACAATGTCTGCTCATAGCACCCCAGTAATGGAAGTTTGGTAAGGAAAACAATAAATGATGCCACAAATAAGACCTCATTCACTGTCTTTTTGGTGGACAAGTTCTTTGAACCACATTAATGTACTGTAGGAGAACATTCAAAAACATGACTTATCCGCCGGCTCGCAGCCCAGTGTTTGGGCAGAGACACAGCCGGCTTCACTGCTATATTGATGCCTACCACAGAACATGTGGGTGGACTGTTTGCTGGCGCTGAGGTGCTATTGTCGTGTCGAGCAGATCGGGCTGCTTGCATTCCCACGTGTGCAGGGCAATTAGCTGCAGAGGAAAACCAGAAGAACGCTTGCGATGCTGACAGCGCCATTATTTTTACGGCTACAGAGCACTTTAAGTGCAAAACCTTTTTAAAAGATTAATAAATATCAAGGTGTCAATAGAACCAAACGAGAATAGCAAATTATGCTGTTACAAGTAAATAAATAATGAATTAAACCAACAAACACCACAGTGACGCTGCGTCTGCAGATATTATCATGACGTGTTCCAGAGGGCGCTTGTGTAGGTGCTTACAGGTGGCTGTTGTCTGTGGCTTCAAGTGCCTTTCAGAAAGCGGCTAACTGATTGTAGTGCGCTGCAAAACACTCGGGAGCTCTCTTACTGTGCAAATTAAGAGCAGGTCTGCAACTGAATGGAACGCTCCAAAGTTGTTCAGTAAGCCACTGATAACAGAAGGGTAAAGAGGTTAAGGGGGCATTTGGCTGAGGCCTTATACAGAGCGACTCACAATCATTGTTCACAGGGACAACCCCTGGAGACATTGGGGGGTAAGAGTCTTGCTCAAGGACACAGTGGTAGAAGCTGGAGGTTTAAACCTGAATCATTACGCTCACTGGGTTAACTGAAAGTGTTTTACCCTCTAGGCTGCTGCCACAGAAATGACAGGAAAAATGTAATGAAGGAAGTGGGAAATTTGACCATAAATGTAACATCACCATACTTTTGGTATGAATCACTACTATCTATTCTTAAATTTAAATAAAGGTGTCGCGTGTGTAGTTTAAACATTACATACAAATGAGACTGTTTCAGAGAGAACAGTAGAACATTAAATTTTCACGAGGCGTTAAATTAATCTCTAATACAGTTCAGTACTTTCTCAATACTGCAATGTGCAAATTGTGCCTTTTAATAAGCTGACACCGGGTTGAGACTATATTTAGTATCCATTCTTAAAAATAAAGGTGCCGAAAGGGATTCATGACAGAATGTTTTACACCCCTAAAGAACTTCTTTACGACTGAGATGTGTGAGCACGCAAAACCTTTTTAAAGAACGGTCACACGATGAAAGGTTCTATACTAGTTTTTTTCTTGGAACCACAAGTCCAAGAACAATTTAACAACCATTAGGATTTGAGTCTAAAGATAAAACAAACTGCATGAGCTTATTCCACTCAAAGGAGAGACACTTTGATTTGCATATCTAACAAACAACTCACTTTAATTCAGTAATGTACATCTCACACTCATCACCATAAAGTGTCATCTGTTAATATGCAGTTAATCTTCCCCTTAGATGAAAAAAATCAGACATCATAATCGTTTTATAATTTGGCATATTTTTCTGTGTTCAACTCAATGAAGATTTGTTGTTAAGACAATAATGAGTCTGTGTGTGCAGAGGTACCGTTTTTGTCATATTATTGTTTTGTTTAGAGCAGGCATCACCAAATGGCAGAACTTGGTCCAAATCCGGACCCAGTGATGGTTCTGGAGTATTATTTTGGACGCTGCTACTCCAGTTAATACGACAATAGTTTCACACAGTTGAGCCAATAAAATCGCTAGTTAAGCAGAGAGAAAGAGAGTTAAGCTACAACATGGCTTGCTCCAAAAGGTGGAAAGTAGATGATGAAAATCGTTGTTTTATAGATGAATGGGCCTAGAAATATATATTCATTCTTTCGGCAAGCAGTTCAAAACCAGTGTGCCTCGCATGCTCTGAAAACGTGGCATTAATTAAAAGCGTGAAGCAGCACAACAAAACACATGTCTTTTGAGCAAAGTTATCCCCTGAAGTCCGAGCTGAGGCCACACAAAATAACCGAACTGTGAGCCCAGTATGACAGATCAGC
>JBBPDH010000034.1:3885851-3900960 GCA_037974565.1 Clupeocharax schoutedeni | reverse complement strand
TATGGTGAGGGGGAGCAGTGCTGATGGATGTCTCCTGAAGTCCACTGTCATCTCTACAGTCTTGAGCATATTCAGTTCCAGGTTGTGCTGACTGCACCAGAGCACCAGCCGCTCCACTTCCTGCCGGTATGCAGACCGGCATTTGCTGAATCAGATTTTACTACAGATTTTACTACATATGCTTTATTTGCTGAATCAGATTTTACTACTACATTCTGAGTTCTAAGGGTTACATTCAAGCAGATCCCTAAAAATACAGACAAATCAGCCCCATCACATTTGCAGAGAAATCTTTAATGTTGAGCCACTTCTTATTCCTGTTTCATAGCTCTGTTATACATTGGAGGAGTGCTGAGAGCAAATGCAAACAATCTTCTATCACCTTGACTTGCACGGATTAATGGTAGCCATTTAAGTGCCATTCGGAAGTGGCAGAGTCTTTCGACTTCACCTCAGAAGAAACATTTTTGTGACATCTTATTTAATTAAGAGGATACTGAAAGCACCACTCTATTCTAATTAAAACCATAAGCCAGTGAGGCTTTGAGCCCAGGGAGACCTACTGCGAGCAGGTAATGAAAAGCTTATGAAAGCAACAAGCCAATCCAATCTGGCAACGGTAGGAGCACCATGACAGAGGCACAGCTAGGGCATTTCACTTATTTGGAGGGCATCATCATATCTTCCACTTGGTCATGTCCATTGCCACACTGTATTCCTTGCAACAAATTTGCCACAAAGGCGAGGTGTGTTCGTTTTATTAAAAGAAGGGGGAGGTAGGAGGAGGGAGAAGATGCAGGGGGTTATTTAAGTCTGCTCAGAAGCGTTCTTGGCAAACTCATTTCCTTTTTTCTCGGGTAGCGGAGCTTATGCCCAATATGACTGTGTTCCGGTCTGCCGGTGCAAGAATAAGCTTTTGCTGCAACTAATGTGCCAGCTCTGGACGTGTCAGAGTGACCATGAGAAAGGATTGTGTGGCAGGTGGGCCACACGCTCACATCCACTGGCAGCAGAAAAAAAAGACTTGTTTTTCTTCTCTTTTGAAAGGTGCGGCAAAGGTGAAGAAAATGCATTTAAATCCCCTCTTATTTCTCAAATGAATCTTTAAAAATACATATTTTATATGGTCGATACCCTGAGCAGTCAATCATTTCCACTGCCAACTAAATATAATCATAAGTGTGTTTTTGGAAGTACTGGAAATAGCACCAATTGTGATTCATCCCTGTTATCGGTGGTAGTAACAACAATTTCATCACAATTGCTTTTTCTCATTTCATGAAGCTGATAATACACACACACACACACACACAAACACACACACACACAAAACACAGCTGCCAAAATATGTGTACTATTTTGTAATGGATGCCACCACCTGTTAATAGCCTCATTTCAGGCTGATGCCTCAAAGCCCACCTCCCCACACCCACCCTCCACCCCTTTTGTCTCCAATGACAACATCTAAGCGGTTCTAATTAATTCAGGTCAAGGATCTTTTTGTCCTGAGGTTGTAAGTCATGTGGTATATCAAGGGCACAAATATCAAGTGAGGGTGCACTAAATAGATATGAAAAAGAATAACTGAGGTTAAAGCCCTATAGTAATTATACCACTTTAAATATAAAAGTGGTGTATTTGTTAAATTTCCTTTTATCCTGTTATGTCTACTCGTACAATATATATGGTTTTATATATCAAACCATAAAACAGCCGCAGCTCATTTTTACATGATTATTTGACAACCTCTCATTATCACTTAGAATTAGACAGGTTTTGTTACTTTGTAAATTACTTTCTTTCTAGTTAGATGACCTGTATTGTAAAATGAGTTCAAAAGAACTCAGGATGAACAAATAACCTTTTACAGCAGCATGAAAGGTAAGGGCCAAACTGCTGTAGGCTAACAATACACTTGTGTGTATTGCTTGTGAGATCATTTCTGTCACATCACAAAATGGGCTTTTTTGCAGCTTTATTTCCATATATGCATTGTATACATTGGGGACTAAGAGACGTATGCTGAATCTTTTTAAAGTGTTTATATTCTGCATTTATAGAAGAGATGAAAAGTTGTTTTTCCATGAAGGCCCTTTAAGCAGTTCTAATAACAAACTATAATCATTTTTCATCAGGTCACAGTGGAAAAATGAACTGTAGCTGTTTGACAATGCATTTCAGGCTGATGCTCCCGAAACCCCTTGTCCCCTTGTCTCTAATGTCAACATCTTTACGGCTCTAATTAATCCAGGTCAAGGATGTTTTTGTCCTTGGGTTGTAAGTCGTTGGGTATATCAGGTGTACAAATACCAGGTGAGTGCCTGCTGAATAGCCATGAGATGTACTGTAAATCCATAGGGATCAGATGATCGTTTGTTCATGATGGGCCAAAATAGCGGTTTGGATTACCATAGCCAAAAGCTCTCCCCTTTCAAACCCGATTAAGAGCCTGGCCTGCTGTGCCCAACTTCTTTTATCCATACTATCGTGACTCAGATCATCTTACATGCCATATCACCGCATCCGATCGTGCAGGATGAGAGCCTATGGATTTACCAGCTCAGGAGGCGAGGTAGATGAACTTACCTTGAGTAGCTCTCTGGGGAAATCTTGTCCGGCGTTCAACCCGTCCAGGTTATTGATGAATTCCTGGCACGTCATCTTCTTACCAATATTCTGCAAGGTGTTAGACACATTTATTACTATGATAATGGAGCAGGACCGCAATGTATCACCCCAGCAAGGCCTTATTTAACCCCATCAGCAGCAGGCTGTCTATTGCCATCGACAGAAGATAAAACCTTTGTAATGAATTTGTTCTCAAGCTGCATGTAGCTGCACTTCTGTGTCATGGCACCGCACTGCAACTGCACCAGTCACTCTCAGTTTCATATCAACACAGTGCTGTGTACTAACACAGTATTCATTTTCCAGTGCGGTTGTATGTGCTGTGCCATGTATGAAAAAAATAACTGAATCATATGAAAAGCTATTCAAATATTACAGACACACACCGATGATTGAGTGATGACAATGTAACAATACTTTCAGTAAGAATCAATCAATTACTGTAATTTGAAAGAGTATTTGAAAATGTGTAGTACTTGAAAGTACTGTACAATCACCAATAAAACCAACAGAGCATGTCAACCAGACCCATTTATCATAGCTGATGTGCCTGCACTGCGGGGCTGTTACATTCGCCTTGGATGATTTTCTCTCTGCGAGCAATCCTTTTTATTCCAGACAAGGTCTTTTGAACCCATCTTTCAAAAACATGGTCCATAACCCCCTTTAAAATATATCTGCGTGCTGACTTGCCAACTCGCAAGGGAGAGGGTGTATAAAATCCATATTAAGACCTTTCTCATTCCACATTTATAAAGCATTACTGATAACCCATCTCATTTAATAGATTTGATTTTTTTAAATGAATCTTTAGCAAACTGATAAATGTCTCATCCAACGCACAGTCAGGCTCTGTTCTCAAAATGTGGCAACCACAACACAGACTAGAATGCAACAGCGCTTAAATAGCGCTTAAAAAGTCTTGCAGCTTATCAGTACCTAGAATATTTAGAACTTCTTTATTGAACTAGCACATTAGGACCAATATAAATGCAGTGATATTTGGTTTTAAGATCTTACTGATATTTAAATTACACATGCTCGTCTTAAGTCAATTTTGTTTCTGTACTCGTAAAGAAAAAGCAAACTTACAGATTAGTGGAAAATACTAGGGCTGTTACTGAACTCAAACAGAGAACACTGTATTCAGATAATGACTGTGTTATTAGTGTGCATTATTTGCTGTATCCCTGTTTCTTCTGGTTCAGCACCTGTGACTGGCAGTTGAAACATTCTGTTTAATTTTCTGTTTTGGATTTTTACATATAGTGTAAATCTGAGTTGGGGAATGCATTGGGGGGAAGTGTTATATTATATAACATCTGTCTGACTGATGCAGTGTATTGTCCCCTAGTGCCTAGTGCAGTTCTGTCAATATATGGAGTTCTCAAGATCTCTGAATGTATGCTGTGCTATCTGTATGGTCCTGTAAGTTGAGGTGGCGTCTCCATGGATCAGCCATTTCAAAGCACATGTACTCTGACCGGTCTGCAGATACACAGCCCCAAACACAGCAAACTGTTATTTACTGCTTGTTCATATGCCTTTCTATCATTGTCAGCATTCCATTTTTCAAGCAATTAATGCTACAGTGGCTCTTTATTGGCAGGTGCCACTGTAATGAAACGAGCCATGCTATTCACTTCACCTGCCAAAGGTTTTAAGGCATTTTGCATTTTGGAACAGCATGGTAGTAGGTAGACACATATTTTTTGCCATTGGCTAAGCCATATCGTTCCTTTTAGATAAGCTTCTGGTGCACAGGACCTTATAGCCAACAGGAAAATGTCGCTAAATATTAAAATGTGCCCAAAATGAGGATTTTTTTTGACACTGGCATAATGTATAATCCAACTGTGATAATGTACAATGAAAGATCACAGCTGAAAAAAATACTACTGCTTCAGCTCTTCAAGCATGCCACAAGGCAAGGTAAAAACACCAGTTAATCTCACCATGTGACCATCTCACCAGTCTTGGGATTCAGTGCCATTGCCATAAATCTGTGCTACCTAGCATACGGGAAGCGGTTTTATCTGTGCTATCTTGGGACACTGACAGCTGTATAAACTTTAAGGGAGAATTCTTCCACAGAGTCAGAATCAATAGACTAGATAGGTAGCATTTCTCAGTGTTAGAACCTGGCTGTATAAACTGGTCCTATGCACCTCTAAAGGTCTGTCTATAGGCTCTTAAATAAACTATATTTTTCTTGGATTATGCATATTATATTTCTCATCATGATCAGTGCTGACTGTATAAACTGTATAAGCCTTTTTAAAAGGGTAGCATAAATTGATAGACTGCTTATAAAATATATTTCTTAAATACGGTGATATTTTTATTTACTGTAACCATTACTGCACAAGAACAGTGCAAAAAAGTTATTGAATAAAAGAGAATTAAATTCAATTAAATGTAATGTTGATAATTCATTCACTCAAAATTAATTTACATTTTTAAATGATCTGCCATACTTTACAACAAAAATGTGTGACATTACTCTAGATTAATTCATCAGAGAGCTTGTAATAACTTACATTTTTTTTTAATAGCAACCCTAGTAAAAATATGCACTTTGCGTTTGGTACCTTGCCACCATGCTATGAAACAACAAAAGCAGGTGTAGTTTTTTGGTATTTCTCTTTGCATTTATGATGCTTTAAAGAAATACAAGAGTTCAATACAATGCCTATGGAAAAATTACTTGGATCAACTGAAATATAGTGGATAGGCAACACTGTATCACCTAGAAATAAAGGCTAGAAACACTTATATAGTGTGGAGAGAACTGACAACAATGCACAGTGCTCTTTCAGTTTTATGCCTGCACAGGGCTTTAACAAGACAGCTAGCCTCTGATTCATGTGGGCTGTATGTAGTCATTCCAGGACAAGGACACTCCTTCTGCCATCTGAACTTCTGTTGAGAGTGTATACTCTTAAAATGACATTCTGCTTCGCTGATCAATATTAACACTGGCATAGGCATACATTATTTTATCACTGCTAATTGTGGCTGAAGGTGCTAAATACAGAATCCCAGTCAAGTGCTCAAATCTTTTTTAGAGCGGCAGGGACAAAGGCTAGAGGGAGCGGGCCTCTGTGAATACTAAAATAATGAGCAGACGGTGTTTGTTCCAATGACTTTACAGTTTCTGCCAGCACCAGCCGAGTTTGTAGGTGGACAGCGCTGACAAATGTTCAGACTGGCACAAGATATCAAAGCGCGACACAGGCCCTGTGTCTAACATACCAGTGTAAAAGGGAGCAAAGCGAGATTCCTTTAGACCAATTTATCGTATGAAACAATGTTCACGTAACACATCATTTACATGCAGGAGAGTTGTTTTACTGTATTTTTACATAAAGATTTACTGCACTTCACATGCACAGTACTGAACTGAACTGATTCAAATGTGTTAATCAGTTCAACATTATGTAAACACTAGGCTTGAAATGAAAAGCACTATACAGGTTTAGAATATTTTTTCATCTTTCTGAACCAGAACTTCACCAGAACTACCATTTTTATAGCATATAGTGCATCTATGCACTCATTCAAATACAGATTTTATGAGATGTGTAGGCAGGAAAAGTGTAACAAAGAATCACTTAGCATTGCAGTTCTAGTGCATTTTAGTTAGTTACTTTTATTTGTTTTGTTTGGCTAGACTGCCTTTTTCCAGTGAAAGTGACATCATGGCAGAGTTGAGCTGAGTGGAGCTTTTAGAGCTACGGGACCATCTGAATGGGAGCAGGACCACCACAGAGGTGGCTGCAGATACCAGATACACAGCCAGAACTCTGACAGAGAGTAGTAATACTCATACATGTATCAATATACTTAAATAATGGTTCATCAAACGTGTTGTGTCCTCACACCAATCTGTTACTGTAAATAGTCCATGCGCAGAAGTTGAGCATTATTATGTGTCATTTCATGCGTGTCTGCTCTTTTAGCTTTAATGGTTATCTAAAAGGTGATGCAGTCTGTTGCGCTCTTGTATGAAAGATGATGTGGATGAATAGACCAAACCTATACCTAAACAATCATAAACAATTATCGTTTTTAAAGGTCTAATAAAGTGTGTTGTAGTTTCATCCACTAATTTCATGGATTAAAAGAAGACAAAGCTTCTGAATTTGAAATACAGAATTGAATACCAATGAAAGTAACAAACACTTGAGCGTTTTATTCGTGTGGTTTTGCTGTGCACATCCATTTTTCAGTGCAGCCCAAAAGCCGTTTTTAATAATCCAAACACAAAAAAAAGTATCCTTTTGGACCAGTGATGCATGACTGTAGACCAGAGTGTTTTTTCATATCCTAAAGTGGACTTGCAGAGTTTAGCATTATGGGTAACTGCTGAAATCAGATAATTAAATGCATTACTTTTTTCAGTGGGTGTTTAATAGTTGATAGCTGTGACGGTTAGGCAAGGTAGTGGAATAATAACATTTCTTTGCAGCCGTTTGTGATTCTGTGTGCACATATCAATGTCTCTAATGCTGCAGTGCTCACAAAAGTGCTCGTAAAAAGGTCAGATAACCTCATTATGGCCACAAAGACATGGAATATATATTCATGGATGATGTTTTCCTATCAATTGTTTCAGATTTCTTTTTTAAATCACAGCTCAACTAAACAACATTTGTGAGAGATTGCCTGTGCAGTGCTTTTCAAACAGCCAGCAGATAAGTCTCTTAGGCTGCAGGCTGATGTGGTCATTTGCTTTGCTTTCTTTCATGTTAAAAGCTATACAGCACCCTAACAGAAAAGCCCCAGTGTGCACAGCCTTTGCCAGGCAAGAGGGAATCAAATCTCCAGCCTAAAGGGAAAAGGCAGAAGTAATTAAAGGAGAGGTTTCTTATCGAAACTCGTTTCAATCTAGGTGACTGACAGCCCACACTAGCACAAAGATTACTAGGAAATGTAAAAAAAAAACCCAAAAAAACCCCAAAAGAACAAAAGAGAAATTGGAGAGATTATAAAGTATGATCTGGCAAAAGAGCTGCAGCTGTGCCGATAGGCGATCGCTGCACCTATGTGAAGACTGATATCACGAAAACCAATTTTTCGTATCAAGCGTCTAGCAAACTTGCGCGGCGTGGGCGTGAAATATTGGCGTCTCCATGGCGCATATGTGTTCTATTGAGAAGGAGCCAGAAAACGTCAAATCCAAGAATCGCCACCCCGTGAGTATAAAGACACATGAACAGGCTCCTTGGAGACAAAGGCATGAGCTATGCCTTTACATGAGGAGCATGTATGAACAGTTCAGTCACTTCAAGGATAATAAGCACAGGAAATTTGTGAGAAAGCTTTACTACCGGGCAATAACGTTTTTTTTCTTGGTTTTTTTTTTTACTTTTGTTCTCTAACACTCTAAATATTTCTACAATCCTGTCTATTTAACAGTCAGCTGAGAGCAGTACCATACAAATCAAAACGGCAAATCAATCATCTGAATGGGATATGAGCAAAGATCAAAGAAAAGGACCGTACAGGAATGACAAATATGTCAGTCAAAGATTGGCAGCCTGAGGTTTAAATCTAGAACAAAAAGTAACAGAAACGAGAAGCAAAAAGACAAAAGAAATCTTTGCATCCAGTTACACTACATGTCTGTATTAGCACTGGATATATATAACCAATACATAAATCCTAATACAAACATAAAATGCATGTTTAAAAGTTGAATATATATAACCAATATATAAATGCATGTACTAACACTGAATATGCATAACCAATGTACAAATGCTTGCATTAGCTTTTAATAGTAGTGCAACGGATCACTGTTGATCCGGGATCCGAACCGATCCCTCTCCACGGTTCGGCACGCATGTGATCCGAAGATCCGAAAGAAAAATACAATTTCAAATGTAGACGCGCGGCTACCGTTTTTTTCAGGCGCGTCCAAGCTGTGTCGAGTTGAAAACATCTCAACTTTTCAGAATGCCGCAAGCTCACCGCGGGTCATGTGACAAGATGCTTTCTCGCCTTTTCTGCTACACTGGCGCCTCAGCAAAAACACGGAGGAGCAGCTCATCATTGTGCTCCAGGGATTTCCTGAACTTTATGATTTGTCAAGCCCCCAAACTTCTCCTAAAATATAACCCAGCTGGTCCTTGTCGAGTCTGAAACAGGCTTTGAGCCTACCGTTGTCCAGGCTAAGCTCCTGGATCAGCTGGTGAAATTACCTGTGTTTTTTACGGTTTTAAAGAAGGGGGTGCACCCAAACACTGTGGCGTTCCATGCGTTTTTAGGCGCGATATGTGAACGGCCCCTAAAACCACTACAGTTTGTAGGCAGTGTGCCACGAGGATGCCGTATGAGACTGGCAGCACGTCGGGCAGCACGTCGGGCATGGCCGCTCATTTGAAACGACAACACCCTAGTCAAAGTCAAAGTCAAAGCCAACTTTATTGTCATCTCTGCTATATACTGTGCAGGTACATAGAGAGACGAGACGACGTGGCTCCTGTTATAACAACAACAAATAGGCACATAGAATAAAAAATAGATAGGAATATACACACATTTAAGACAAGACGGGGGTGTTAAATGTAGATTGGCACTAAAGATAAAAAATAGAGTGTGACAGGAGCTAAGACAAAGGCTGCGCCACAACCGCTGAAATCCGCGGCAGTAACCCTTTCCCGCCCAATCTGACTGGGCTAAAGCTATTACAAAAGCTATTGTGGTGTTTACAGGTGCAGACATGTTCCGTTGTGAAATGTGTAGACATCTTCGTCTTTTTGAAAAGAAAAAAAAAATAAGCTCACGTCTGCTTTGCTTTCTGTCTTTCTTTTTTTGATGATGTGGACAGTTTTATTTTATTCTCCATGTTCAAAGTAAGAAGCAATAAAACCTTAAACTGCATTTTAAAGTTGTTTTTGATTGTGTCCACGTTAAAGTAAAAATTATGCCCTATATTGTCGTTATATAAGGTTTATAATTTGCAAAAATACTTAAATAAATGAAAAATTTTAATTTGTCTCGTCATTTTTTTCGCTGATCCGAAAACTGATCCGATCCGTGACTTAAAACCATGACCCGATCCGAACCGTGATTTCTTTGATCCGTTGCACCACTAGCTTTTAATATATATAATTAAAAATCCAGAAGACAATTAAACTGAAAGTAATTGCATGAAGTGATGACATACAATATGCCCACATACTAAATGCAAAACTATATTCTCCATTCGAAAAGTCCACCTTCATGAACAGAATAGGATTATAGTTGACTTTGAAGGTTCACTGCCCAACAACTGTAAGGACTTTTGAAAATCCTGACACAAGCAATCCTACAGTTCTCATGAGGAATGGTATTCATGGGTCAGGCCTTCCTAATCCTTAAGGTGCAACCAAAAAGTGGACAGAAAATGACATAAACACACATTTTCATCATTTTAAATCATTTTTATGTAAAATAAACATTAACCAATTCAAATCGGCCACTATGCGTATCCTTTGTATCCTACTACAGGATGTCCACATGTCTGTCTGAGTGGTACTGGCCAAATAAACTTCTCATTAGTGTGACTCTAATGCTAGTATTTATTTCTTTTATGAACTGAATAATCAGCTCTGATAAGGCCAAACGATGGCAGGACACTCCACTGCTCATACAAAGGACAGCAGCAGTCTTTTTTTAACCGTTTAACATTTAACAACATCAACCTAAATACAAACTGAAGAGATACGATGGAAGAAAATATCAGAGTGCAGCATGAAGAACATACCTGGCCATGAAGGTCAGTGTTCAGCAGCATCAAAGCACACGTAAGGCAATGCACTCCATCTGCATGAAAAAAAATGATTTATTAATGAGTAATTATTTAGTCATGGCTTTAATGGGTAGCAGTCAAAAGGTCTGGCTGATTTCCACGCTCGTGCCGCTATAGACATGTTCTCATGTTGTGAGAAGCCACATTCCCTTTTTATAATCTGCTGTTAAAAATTATGCATCTCACTCAGTGACATGAAGAGCCTCTAAACATGCAGAAGTACCCCTATGTTGATATCATCCATCTCTACACCGGGCCAAAGTGTAACACCACTTCCATGGCAACAGTCTTAGCAACAAGGAGACCGTTTTAGCTTTTACCCATCTACTGGTCACAGAGGCTTGTTGTTACCAAGATGGTTGCTATGGGGGAGACATGACACTCCAGCATTGAACAAAGAGGGACGATACAAGAGTGGAAAAAATGGCATGAGCATTAAATTTTCACTTTGTAGACCAAAAAAACCCCACTACAATTCCTTTGCGAAAAATAATAATTCTTTTTTGACTGGTCTAAATGGCAGATTATGACAGATTGTCTCAGCAACCTTCTGCTGAACCTTTCAGCTGCTCGTTTCTTTCACCCGTGATTTGTCAAACCTGATGCCAAGTGAGCTCCGTAATTCTCAATTAATGGCTTATTCCTCAAGGGACAGCCGAGTTGATCTCCAGCTAATCCATAGGCTGAGTGCCGCTTTGAGTAAACGGAAATGGTCATGGAAACTGACAAAGCTAAATCCATGCATGACTGATAACCGAAAAAACACCTAATCTCCTAAATCCCCAAAATGCAAATGAAGATACGAACGTATTCACACCTATTCATCTCAGTACTGGTTTGCCCATCGTAGGTTAAGTCTAAACATAATGCTTAACTTAACACAAGTGAACTTTACACCCAGGCTAGGCCCCACAATACTTTAATGTATAAAGTATTTCAGAATAATTTCTTATTATGGTCAAAAGATGGCAAAAAGTACCTTTTGAGGCGATGATGGTGGGGTTACATTGATAGTACCTATTAGAAAAGTGGATTAAAACCCGCTCTCTCTCCTGGGTTTCACCCATTAGTGCAAAAGCTTTGAGAAAGGATCTGAGGAAGAAGAACAACAACAAAAAACTATTTAATTATTTTTAGGATCCACACCAAAGTGACTATAACAACCC
Source organism: Clupeocharax schoutedeni (assembly GCA_037974565.1). Taxonomy (NCBI): domain Eukaryota; kingdom Metazoa; phylum Chordata; class Actinopteri; order Characiformes; family Alestidae; genus Clupeocharax; species Clupeocharax schoutedeni. Next base: position 3,889,368 of record JBBPDH010000034.1, on the reverse strand, counting down.
TTTTGTAAGCGCACAGATGCTGCTACCCAGCATTAATCATGGCTCAGAGGTGCAAGATGGAGGCTGTTATTTTTCAAGTCATTTTTTACCTCTGTTTATTCAAGCTATGACATGGCTGCCTCTTGGAAATCATGTATTGTTAGCAACATACCAGTCAGCTAATGGTAGTGGTGAGTGCTAACTTTAACATCCCTGATTTGTTTTTGGTCAGTTTTAAATGTAACCATATGCTGTGTCTGTATATTGTTTGATCTGCAGCAAATCTACTGTTGACTGTGCCAGCAGCCATGGCAATCTGATTGAAAGCCACATCGACATTCTGAGCAGTGATTGACTTTTGTAATTGGTTGAGTTTTTTCTTTAATTGTATTCTAGTTCGAATTCGGAATTTCCGAACTAGGAGCTCGTCAAATAAGTTACACACATGAACCTTGTTTCTATACTAGTCTATTTCATGAGCTCCACTTATCAAATATGGGTACTTCTTAGTTTACAGTTAAAGATGATGGTGCACCTGTGTTATCAGTTAGCCCACTTTCCCGATTCATCAATGATCAGGACCCATACAGAGTCACCAGGTATTATTTAGGTAGTCATTCTCAGCAAAAAGGTATAGGCATGTCGGTTTGTGTATGTGTGTGTAAGCTGCCCAGAGTGGATCACACACGGCAGTGCTACCAACCACAAACGCCCTGAGAATAATCCACCAGGGAAGAATCAGTGGTCAAAGGACAAAGGACTGGAGGATGACTAATGCAAACTATGCAGCATCAGATGAGCTATATATATGTATATTTATAAATATACACATGCTCTGTCTCTCTCTCTCTCTCTCTCTCTCTCTCTCTCACACACACACACACACACACACACACACACCACACACATATATGGAATGTTTAGAAAATTATACCTGAGCGATTGGTCCAATGTCATCCCTGTGAATTCAAAAAAAGTGAGGTACTCTTCGGCGACCATCTTGCTAAAGTCATTGCTGTAGGCAAACAAACAGAAGGTTCACATTAGGATCAGTCCAAGGTAAATCCACCATAGTCACTGCAGAGTTATAGTTATGGTGCTTTTTATTACTTTCAGTCCTCTAATGGCGTCTATGAAAAAAAAACACACAATCCCACACATTCTGTGAAGGCCAAGGACAGCATGGTTTCTGCAGTGGCTGTGTATGCACGGCATTTCACAAGCATGAACAGCGTTGCAGGTCATGACATCACTTTCATTTACTGTATATAAGAGACAGAAAGAGAGAGCTAACGAGAGAAGAAGGGGAGGGAAAGAGAGGGAGGAAGGAGAGGGAGAAAGAAAAGGAGAGAGAAAGAGAGAGAGAGAGAGAGAAAGAGCACGAGACAGACAGAATGAGTGAGCGAGAGTGAGAAGGAGAAGGAGAGATTTATATAAACGCCTACACACACTTCCACAGCACGGATTCAAAATCACGACATCAAGCATGGAGGGAAGGGATTGATGGCAGTGTATTGAGGCTGGCATTGTCCTCCAGACCTCTACTGAGGCTGAGAGAGTGCAGGCTAGCTGTGTGCGGGTTGACTCACACCCGCGGGCGGACGAGAAAGAAAAAAAAAGCATTTTAGACCAAACGCGAGGTTCATCTAGCAACAGCATGCATTTGTTTACATTTTGGTTTGTCTTCATTTCAATTGAGCATGTTCAGATCATCATTTCTGTTCATCCTAGTCTAGTTCATCTGGATCCATACCTCCAGACGGGTGGATCCAAGGATGAGTACAGACAGGTGAACATAAGACATGTTTATCAAGATGTTGTACAACACTGATAAAAGGTTTAAACCTGATTCTTGCTCTGAGATGCTCTAAAATACAGGTCCCAGACTTGTTTTAGCTTTTGTTTACTTAAACGGCTTGTAGTAATTTGTGAAATGAACTGTGTATTTTATTTTAAAAAATTGATGCAGGAACGCAGAGAGTGGCACACGAGACAAATAGCAAATACTGAAGTATAAGAACAATGGCACAACCAAAAAAAAAGGAATTACAGTTTCTACATTTCACTTCAATCATGAAAAGGATTCAATCAGCCAAGACATGTTTAATGTCCAAAGTTCGGTTCTGAAGTAAGAGAGGTAACACGTTCATCCCAGTGTAAAAACAACAGTATCTAAAAACGTTTGATTTTCTTCATCTGGCAATAAAAAGGCTGAATTCAAATCAACCAAGCAGGTATAAATCACCTCTTCTACTGGTTTTATTTTTGTCCAATCCAACTTATTGGTTGTAAGAAAAAAAAAAATAGTGACAATGTGTATTCTGAACATTTTTGCAATACAGTCCACCCTTTTCACTTCAGTACTCAACAGAACAAAACCTTGTCTCTTCAATATAAAAACTTTTCAGAAGAGTGCACCTCAGAATAATCAAAGATTAAAGTACTTCTCTTTAAACTATTTCAAATTACAACCTCAAAAATGTAGATCCCACAAATCAGATAGCTGTCACACAGTGTTTTCTCATGAACTAGACTAGGATTAAGAGTTCTTCACATAGTTACACAGACATGAAGTGAAAATTAGTCTGAGGATGTGGGGGCAGAAAAACCCTTTACTCATTCCTTTACTGACTGACCTTATAGATCCTTCAGATAAACATGATGGACCCTCTGAATAACACAACAAAATAAAGCAGAGCCTTCATCAGATCTGAACCGCAGGCAAATTCATCAAGAGGAACGTGTCTTTGATGTGGATGGACTATGAAGAACACACTATAAATGTGGTGATTAAGCTGGCAAAATATTACCACTTGAGCTGGAGCCGTCTGAGGACAAGCAATCCATTTCCAACCTAATGGCGACAATTTCCGCAGCTTTCAGAAATCACTGCTCTAGACTGTAAACGAAAGAGTGCCATGGCGATAATAATCTCTCTTTCAGGCAAAGCTGAGTTTAAGATACCCATCTATTTTAAAGGCCCAATGGCAAAGATTTATCCTCGAACAGATATTCCTAAGGAAGCAGTTCCATTCTTTCTGTTTGTTAGACTGTACAACAATGAAGTGTCTAAAGTGAACAACAGTAAGTGGCACAGAAATGCTTCCTGAAGCTAGTGAGGATGGTTTTAAAGTTTACACGTCAGCCCCTAAGTATTTTTCCTACAGAGGACAAAGCGGCTGCTAAGATTTCTGCTGTGGGATTATAGGAGATCACACCATCTTTAATTCACCTGGATTTGTCTCTGGACATCATCAAGTAATAGCCATCTTTATCGTGCGTGTTATGGTTTTTCAGTGTTGGGTCTTTAGGAAATTCAGATCTGGATACAATGAACCGTATATATTAAAGAGAAATTCCTTTGAATTCTGCATCCGTTAAGACCTAAAAACAAGTCTTTTATGTGACCTGGTTCATTGCTAAGAAACATATTGATTTCTACACAAAGAAACAAGAGTTAAATACCGTATTTTTCGGACCATAAGACGCACCGGACCATAAGACGCACCAGTTTTTAGAGAAGGGAAATGAAGAAAAA
>JBBPDH010000034.1:3868011-3880107 GCA_037974565.1 Clupeocharax schoutedeni | reverse complement strand
ATACAGAGGATGATGTGGACAAAATACCCATTTGCCTAATAATTCTGCACTCCCTGTAAAGCAAGGGCTACATAAACAAATACCACATAAAGAAGACTTACGTATAGAATGTGTGAATTCATCAAGCTGAACAGCCTTTGGAATTCTCACCAAATCTACCACAGCACAGTGGCTAAAACAATATTTTGATATATTGGATGCTTAAAAAAAGGCCCTATTACTGTTGATAGGCAAGACATGTATTTGAAGAAATCATCATATGACATGGGTAATTAAAAATATAAATTAAAAAATGATCCTTTTCTCTGCTCCATCATTTCACCATATTAGCACACCATAAAGGCAACGCTGTTTGTGTGGTGCACATTAATTCAACATTAATATTTGTGATGAATAAAAATGAACCTACTAACTAAATCCACTGCACCATTACTAGAGTTGATCTGCCTTGACATGAGCCTGTCTATCAGCAACTAAAACCTTTGAGCCATGACTTTTCACAGTTCAAACATGCGTATCCAGAAGAGCCTGCCTTCCTATTGAAAATCAATTAAACACAGCACTTCCAGGATCTTCAGGATCTTGGTTGAGCTTTGAGACAAGTCAGCTAAGCAACTCCAGTGAAAAGAAATGATAGCAAATAATTAGTGGAAGAGCTGCTTTTTTCTTGAGGAATGTAATTTCTTCCTCCTTTTGAAAGGTTGGGGTCTCCTTCAGTGTGACCAGAAAAGTTGGCATTTTGAAAGCAGTTTGTTAGATATCCAGCAGATGGCAGCATTTCATCGAACATGAATTCGTAAAATTCTGCCTCAGTTCCATTTAAAGCACTTTTTCAGTTTTAACTAACCCATGAAGAACAGGACACTATGCACAACAGAATCCATACAGAACAGAACACTATGGTACTCAACCATTCACTTAGCTAAACAGGTTTAAAACAAATTAAACAGGTTCAGCTTGGGGTGGGGGGGTGGGTGGGACGACAAAACATCCAAGCTGGGAACCAGTCACAGAAACAGCGCTGACCCCCTTATACACAAACTACACTAGTTTTTAGAGCTGGAACAACACGAAAAATCTATAAATAATCATCAAATATCAACATCTTCATTATTATTTTCTTGTTTTACATTTACTGTCATTTTTACTGTATATCTAAGACATCAAACATTTGCACCAGAGGAGTTCTAAAAACATCAACACAAAACTTTTACATCATAGTTCATTCATCCTTTAGAGCTCCAAGCTGAAATTAAGCCATGAAATGTCACACATACATACTGGGCCTGCTTGAAATTGTTTGAGCTAGGAGACACTGTTTAATGTCTAGAATGAACTAATACTCCGTGTCACACTGGCTCAAAGAAAAATGATGACTGTCACCATAAAAACTCTTTTCTTCTTCTTCTTCTTTGCATTTTTCATTAAAAAAACTAATCATTTCTGTAAGCTACAAATCACATTCGGCTTTCCACTGAAGATCTCGGTGTGAATAAAACATGCTTTCACAATAAATACTGAGGAAAGAATGAAAATAATACAAATGCAAACCCCTGGTCAGTAACCTGCTCACAATAAAATCTACTACAGAAAGACTCCTCTTCTGGATTTCATGGCTAATAATTAGTGAGTCAGTTTGTTCCAAGTCCTACTAGCTGCATATTTTCTGTACTGGCAGTGTGTACTACATCTAATCCTGACATGTCACCTGAAAGCCATGTGTCAGAATTTATTTTCTAATTTTATCGCAGCAGTGAATGTTGAGTGACAGGTCCCAAAATGACACAAGCTTTTTTGGGTGAATGACTGAAAGGCACACCGTTAACCATTTATATGGGGAAGGTAGGCACAAAACATTTGTGTGACATTTCTATGGAGAGAGTAAACTAGACCACCCTAACCACAAAGAAATAATGCTGCTGACTGGGCATCATTAACCTTTAAAGGTTGCTGGTGACAACAGCAAACATAGGCCTGTTGTTACTTCATGTGAAATAAGCCAAAGGTCAATGGTGCAGATTCTAAACTTTCAACTGATACAACACTGGTATTGTATTTTATAATACATAATGATATTTTATAATACATATGTCCATATTTTATATTGTATAGTGTACATTTTATACTGTACTGTTGGTATAGTACTTTATTTTTATTTTATTGTATTCTGTTTTTGTCTATTCTATTCTATTGTTTTCTTAATTTTGCTGCTCCTAACTATGTTCTGTCCACTCTCTGCCGTGACAAAGCATATTTCCCACTTGTGGGACTAATAAAGGTTTATCTTATCTTATTTCTTATGATCTGAATTTGATGAGAAGTCTTGGTTGTCAAAGAGCAAAATTATCGTTTACATGTTTGACATTTCATTGCTTGGAAGAGCAAAAACGCAGATCTGTTGTGAATGTTGTAAATGTTGTGAAGGTAATTAATTATGTAACTACAGTTAATTGTCAAGCAAAAACTAATGTCAAGCAAAATGACAGTAGTGACTAGAGTAAGAGTTAACAGCCTCTCAGAAAACCGCTTATTAAGATTCTAAACTTTGGGGGGAAAATGGATTTATTTACTATATTTTTATATCAAATAACAAAAAGAACACAAGAATGCAGAAAACGGAAAAGCTACAAACTTCAGAGATGATGCCAATCATTAAAAATCTAACAGAATCTACTTCGTATGCAAGCCAGATGAGGCCATACATAGATTCTGTATCAAGAAGTGATCAAAAAGTGGGATTCGTGCTCAAATCTGATTTCTTCAGTGGAACTGGCATCCTTGCAAATTCTTTAGAAAAGTTTGAAAATAACCAATATTTGCGTTTACATGATAATCAGATCTGCTTACTTCATGACCACTTTGTGTTTCAAATATAGGTACCATGCTGTTTTCTGTATAATGCTAAATGAAGGCCTACTGTAAGCAGCATTAGCTATTTGAGTTGACATAACTGTTACTGATTTCTCAGCTCTGAACTTCCACCAGTGCAACATCACCTGAACAACACATTTAGGTCTGTGTGCTTCTGGACCACAAGCAGAATTAAATCATCACAAGTACATTTCCTACCTCAGGCAGCCCTGTAGCCAGTCCTTTGTGTTCATCACGCCATTGGCCAGTGCTCCTTCACTTTGTCCTATGATGAAGCCCACTGGTTCGCTGCCTGCATCCAAAAAGGAAGAAGTGACCTCCAAGGCAGCTTTCCCGCTTTTTCCGGTGGCGGTGACACTGAGCACTTCCTGTCTGCAGCCCAGTTCAGCATCTGACTCCAGGAACAGGCCGCTCTCCTTAAGTCTCTGCTGGATCATTGGTGTTAGGGGCATCTCCAGAGTCAAGGTTTGTTCCACGTCCAGCTGGGGCCGCGACGACTCTGGCTGAGTGTCCGTCTCATCTGCTGAAGAGGAAAGTGCGTCCAATGAGTCCATGCTGCTGTAGAGCGTCCCACAAAGTCGATCCGACTCCAGGATGGTCTCAAACTGCCTGCTGAAGACATCAGTGGTCTCTTCACTATCGCTGGCCTTTCCCTCCACACTTCTGCAGGAGATAAAGAAACAGGTGGTAAACAGAGGTGCAGAAAAAACTCTGCATAACTGCATCATGTTTGATTTGATTCCCTGTGAATGAGACGATTCAACTACATAAACATGGTGTATTATGTTTAACTGCCTGTGGCGGGCCTGTCAAGAGTATTACATTTACACTGATTATTCATTTCCAAAAGAAGTGTGACAACAATTGGAATGTCCTTTTTGTTCATTGTATTTAGCTAATAAAGGACAAGTCTAAAGGGGCCAGACTGACAGAACATCTTGCCTCCTACCTGTCTATACTCATCTCCCCCCAGCATGAGCTCAATAAACACACTACACATACACAATGATATCAGAAACACAATTCATGATTCATTTTTACTGCATTTGTAAATCTACAAAAACACATGTTTATATTTCTATGTATTGGTCATTCAGGTAGATGCACTCCCACTTTTCTACATTTTATAAATGTGTCTGTAATGGCCTATCTAGAGATGAATAATTAAACATCTGATTAGCACTAACAACTGCAATTACAAGTCAATGCTGCCTCCCCTTGCATAACCTTTCTAAACAAACCTTCCTTTTTTAAATGACCGAACCTTTGTTTTGTTGTGACAGTCAGTTCTTTTTTATACGCCAAAATGTATCTGTTCTCTTTCTGGGTATCTAGGTTGGCTCTGTTATGAACACAATATCCTCACTCCTCCTACCTTATACTTGCAGTCTAAGCCCAGTTTCCTCTATCAAACTCTCATTTCGGGAAAACGGCTATTGTTTAAAGAGGAAATGCATTATAAGCATCAAGAAGCCGTGCGGTGGTGCGGCAAAGTGTTGTGGGAAGACTTGCCAGGCAACACAGACTTGTTTGTAAACTTTATGTTTAGTTTGAAGTTTATAATCACTGCTTTACTGACGCTTGCACCTAACCAGTGAGCTCAGTGCTTTGAGGAACATTCAACAGTCATTTCGATTTAAAAACTTCTAAACTTCATGGTCATCATTATGCATTAGTTCATTTTACATGAAAAAATATCAACAAGGCACATATTTTCATAGCATTTATTACTGCTTATTATTGCTTTTTATTTAAGGAATTGACAAGAATAAACAAAAATATTTATCATTTACTAAATAAATAACTTGACATGCTCTGTTTGGTGTGTAAATGGTATGAGCTAGGGAACTAAAGAAAGTTAAATCGAGGAACAGCACAGTATAACATTTTATTGAAAAACGTTCCTATTCCCTATTCCTATTATCTGAACTGGTCTAAGTGAATGCAATGTTGCACGCACATTATACTTTGGCAGTGTATCTAGGAATATAAACGCTCACCCAAGTATATTATGACCATTTTGAATAATCTGTTTAAAAGAAGGACAGCAGGCTGCATCTGCATATACAGTAGTTGGCAGCTGTATTTGTACAATAGATGCCAAGATGCGTTGGCTTAATTTTAGCTAGGGATATTGTTTTCAAAGGATAGTGCAGCATATTTCTCAGCTTTGTTTAGCCATGTCATGAATCCCTAACCCAGCTAACTTGTTAACACTGTTCTAGTACACCCTATGATTTGATTTCTCACAGTGTTTCTGCAATCAATAAATGACAGTGGCTACTGTGTTTGTACAGTATACTGTATGGTTAGTCTTCTTCTTAGTTAGAAACATTGTTTTTCTAGAGAAATGATGTGGCAATTATGTTCTAAAGCAGCTGTGACCAACTCTGGTGTTCATGATCTACCTAGTCTAGTTCCAGTCAAGCTGATTGAAAGTATACTCTGCAGAAAAGTAGACTTTCAGGAAGAAGGTTGGTGACCATGGCTTCAATGACAAAACTTTTGTCTTGCTAATTTTTGAATGTAACTGCAATAGATTGTAAACAAATATGTTAGTATATCGGTATATCTGAGGACATACAAATAAACATTTTGCTAGCTGTAAAAAACCATAATTTTCCAAAAATTCTCCAAAAGTATATCTGTTTAGCCAGCGTTCATCTGAAATAAAAGGTACTGATGTCGGGCAATTAGCTCTAGATTAAAAGTGCAACTCCGACCTATTCCAAAGGTATTGGAGGGAGTTTCATATTATCCAGAGAACACAGTTTCACTGGTAAACAGTCCAATGCTATAGGTGACACTTGGCAGTGCACCTGGTAATCTTTCTATAAGTAAATTTTTCTCAGCGTTGCTTATTGCCGTGAACTTGTTTGAGATATTCGAATTCCTCACACTGTTAGAAAACTCCCACCCAAATTTATCTTCAGCCCAAACAGATAGTAGTGCTTGTACTTCCCAATTGCATTTTTTTTTTGCATGAATAGTAAAAAAACAAGTGACTCTTTTCAAGTCCGTCTGTTGTCATGACAACATTTTTTCACCAATCAAAAAGCAGTGACACAGTCTGCCATGACAGCACGGGTGCAGGTCGTCTTATTTGAAATGGAAAACATTTGTTCGCAGTACAGCAGTTTCTGGTGCCGGTGGAAAAGCGCCATTAGATTTGTTTGCAGCTGCTCCTGAGCATCCCATCTTGTTGGCAATGCATTTCTATGAAGATTACACAAACTGTGTGAGTAACTGAATACATGTCAAATGCACGATAGGAGCACCTTAAAGTAGCTTAGAAAGTCTGTCCAGACACTTTTATATATTGTATTTAAGACTGAGTGTCTGTATTTCATCTACCTCCCGCACTCCAGAGTACATTAGAGATCTATGGGAAACTGTAATGACATGCGGTGTGAAAGTAAAGTAAAGCTATTACCTTGCAGAGCTATTTTCTGTTGAGTCGCTCTCAGGGCTCCTCACATACACCTGTGGCACAGCAGCCTTGAGTGTATCGTTGCATGCAGGCCCATCCATGTCCTGAGTCAGCTGCTCCTTCAAGCCACAGCTCGGTCCTCCATTCACCACAGCCTCTGCATCTCCCCGGCTCTCTGCAAACCGAAGCTTCTTCTGGGGCCGGGGCCTGCCTCCCTCCAGAAACGCAGTGAAGATGCCCGGAATCTCGGCCAGGATCTTGTTGGACTCCTCTAGAGATGTGTCCGGCAGCCCCACTGCTGAGGATTCTCCACCGAGGCCAGTTACTTGGGTTTCTTCCCCTTTCCTTTCTGCCTCAGTTTCAGGGTGAGACGAGTAGAAGGGCACTGCGGATTCCTCTGCAGATGTGGATTTCTCTGCAGAAGTGCTGAGGGCAGCGGCGGGTTTGTTTTGGCTGGTGGGAGCATTCCTGAGCCCAGCGTTCAGACAGCTCAGTTCCTCTGTGGCTGCTGCCGCTGAGCTAGGATCCTGAATCAGCGCCTCGCACCACGAATCAAACAGCGCGCTGCACGTCAGGAGAGACTCTCCCGGCCTCTCTGAGTGTCCAGCATTGGGGCAGCCGTTCTGCAGCTCTGAGCCTTGATTGGCCATGCCTGGGGGAGAAGGGAACGCCCCACTGTGCCCGTTGCAGGGGATCATGGCAGAGGTGGGGTCTCCTGACTGGCAGGCCTGCTCCTCCGACTCCTGGCCGTCTGACGCAGCATTCTGAACCCGAGCCGTGAGGCCACTCAGTAGGTTGGCCAGCTCCCGGTCAATCTCTTGGAACAATGAGGTCTCATCAATGTCATCATCCAGGAGGGATGGGTCAACTTGTGGCCCACTGTTCTCTTCTGACTGGGGCTGGGGGTTACCTTTAGAGATGGAAAACACAAACAGAAAGACAAAAATATGGACAAAAGTAGAAAAAAATTCAGAATTTAACATTCAAGATTACAAGATTAACATTCTCAAAATGTGATTCCTAATGTCACATTTCAAAAACAGGTCTAAGGCTCTGAGTTTCTTTCTAACTTTTTCTATTTTTTTAACACTCAAAGATTTCTGCAGTGTTTGCTGATGAAGTGTTTTTAGGCCATAAATGTTATGGTTTGAAAGGAAGACAAAGCGGCAGAATACTAAACATAGAATTAAATACAAACAAATTATTCAGGCCAACCCTAATAAAATGGACCTAAAAGCAAAACATTTAGGCTCCAGGATGGCTGTTACTTCTAATTTAACTTTACTTGATGTTACTTTTGTCCCTGTTTAATAGAACCATATATAATAATGTGGTAAAAACCACACAAACAAATCTACTTAAGAAGTTGACATGGTTTGAGGCAAGAGAGTTATGATTTAGGCAAGCACTTTGCACACTGCTAATTGCTGCGGTGTAAGTTTCCATTACTTGTTGGATGTTTTAGCCTGATCTGCATAGCAAAATGAAAGAAGCAAACTTAAGATACAAAACATGTCTTGGCAGAAGGACTGTATTTGCGGTTAGGGGAAAATTGTACAAATTTGATTTTTGGCCAAACTACTGCTTTAAGCCAATGCTCCACAGCCAGACTGCACATCTGGACATACCCTGATTTACTTGTATTTGACTGGAGAACTGGAGAAATATGTCTTTTATTTCTATGTGATTAGTTTGGATTTGAAATAGAGCCAAACAATTTCACACTGAATACCACAGGGATTACCCTTTCATATTTGTAGAGACTGTACTTATGGAGTGATATGCTTTTGTGATGAAAGAGTGATTATGAGGTCTTAATATTGCTGTTTCAAGAGTTGCATCAGTTGACTTGTGTGTATCAGAGTCTTCTGCTATGAGCTAATGATGAACAGTTCTAGTGTAGTTAGGGAACAGAGGATTACTGTCTACACTCCATAAAAAGAGAGGGAGGAAGGCATTGGAGGAGTGCCCAGACTAAACCGTTGCTGGCCGTGGTGCATGCAGATGTCTCATTCACTGCATTTTTGGATGGGGACACAAAACCCAGCACAGACATTTACTTAATAATGAACATCTTTAATGTGCTAGGCTTGCTTTACATGGTAAGACTTTCATAAAGTCTTTGTATAAGTGTCTTTGTGTTAATACATACTCAAACTAATATATTGCTGTTAACTGTTTTTTCTTCACAGACAGAAATATAAAGATGGGAATAAAAGTTCATTAACTGTCACGGTTCAGTCGGCGGCCGTTATAATGCCGCTGCTCTTCTGTTTTCACCCCGCCTTTTCTGTTTATGCTCAGGTTCTTTTATTTTGAAATCCGGTTCTGTTGTGTTCATGTATCACGTGTCTTGGTTATCAGCTGTTTTCTGTTTACGTGCCTTTTAGTCCACAGCTGTCTTGTGTTTCCCCTGATTATGTTGAGTATTTAAGCCTGTTTCTGTTAGTTAGTCCTCATGTGTCCATCACCTCATTATTCCCAGCCTGTGTCCTGTTTTTTCCTGTTCCTGGTGGGCATCGCGTCCTTTTCTGTTTTAATAAAGAGAGCACCAGCATGGAAGCCTGCCTGCCTTGTCCCTGTTTGCCCCGAGGGAGTTCAGAGTCATGGGCTCGCGCCCGCGACTCTGACAATAACATGCCGCACATGAGTTTAGACAGACACACAATATAATTTATGGGGGAAAATTGGCTAGTTCTCTAAACTTGTTACATGTATTGGAATAACTGAATGTGTTACATGCGTTAAAAAAAAATGTTTGAAACTGCAACTTGGTGTTTAATCAAGTACACTACTCTGTCATTTCACCTCATCTGTCATTAATAACTGAACAGTTTAGTTCCAAAATGCTATACAATGAGGTTTGAAAAATAATAACAGCTGCTGTTTAATGCAAGACATATGAATACATTTTTGAGTGCTTGTTTTCATTTTTATATTGAATTATTTTATTTGGCTAGCTTGCTCGTTTTTATAGAAAGCAGCACGAGGGCTTCATACAGACTAACAAGTAAAATGAACCCTCGTTACACACTCATCTGACTGAAAGCAATCATGATGGCAGCAGCGCCAGCGTCCCTTCTTCTTCATTACTAACAGAGCTCAGTTTTTAGGTTCACAACTCCTTAATTTTGTCGTTCACCCTGACCAGAACACTCAGATAAGTACTGCTATATAGTACATTTCTTAAATGCAACAGAACAAATACTTTACTGTTCAAATTAAATGGGCTTGATGCATTCAGGACACATACATTTTTCTGAAATTTGCCAAAGCACACAGGTTTAGCTTATTAGAATCATTTTATACATTTATTTCACTGAAAACACTGATTCCAACTTATGAACAGCAGTGCAAAGCCAGGCTTAAATATTAATTTAAAACTAATCTACAATTATCAGAAGGTTCTCACAGCTTTGAGCACTGGCTGAATTTACACAATATCAGCGGAACTGAAAAGTCACTTGGCAACGAAAACAAGGCACTGTTGATCACTGAACTAAAAGAGACTGATTTATGAGGCTCTGAACTGGAGCGTCTCTTCACAAGGTGGCAGCATCTGCCAGTTTTCCTTTCAGTGAAAACACAACGTGAACACAGCATCTCAATTAAATGTTTATAAGCCTTTTTACGTTGTTGGGACATGGAAAATGCTGCATGCATCGTAAACAAACGCCAAAGTACATCCTCAGTCATGCTGCAGCCTAACAGCAGTGATTTTATTTTCATCATCTATTAATGCACAGCATTTTTTTAGTCTATGCTACTTGCTTATTGATTGGGCTAGTTGCTCTAAAGCGTAAAAGCATCCATTTCTATGCTGCACAAGAAAAAGTAATTAAACATTATTTTAATCCTTAATTAAAATGCCAAAATATTTTGTGGCTGCATTTTCTACACTATTAATTATGATGACAAGGTGCCACTTTTGTAGGTCAACCCAAATGCTACAGCCAAAGTGTGTCTCTGTAGTAATCACATCAGGACTGTTTTTAAAGGTTTACTAATGACCTTAAAAATATCACTCCCACACACACAAGTCTAAACTGCATCAGAAGGAGTACACTATGTTTGGCTTGAAATACATATTAGATTAGACCTGCTCATACTTTTCTTTAATGGAGTAAAAAGATGCCACTGATCATAGCAGCAAAGGGACAATACACAAACTTATTATAGAGGACTGAGGTAAGCCGATAGTAATGAATCGTTATAGTATTTTCAGACAGCACAGTTTTAGTAAGACAATCATTACACAAGAGTGTCGAATAGTCTTATGCAGTTTCATCAAAAATATTTTTTAAATGTGCTGTATTGTTCATATGATCGTGGTCATTCTGAGACACTGCACTGTAATACTGAAGGTTTAGAGGCTGATCTGGTTCTCTCTTGTTTAAGTCTCTTGTTTAAGGGGCCGAATTTTGAACGCTGCTGTTGTCACATCATCTCCTAACTTCTCTTCCCATGGACCTTCTAGAGCAGTGGTCCCCAACCTTTATTTGGTCACGGACCGGTTTAATATCAGAAACTATTTTCGCGGCCCGGCCTTTAAGGAGCGGCAGATAAATATACGTATATTATACAAATAAATGATATGCATAAAAATGGGGATATTTTAAAAATATAATAATGTGGTATCTTTAAAATACAATAATAAACGTAAATCCAGTGTGTACTCGCAGCTTTATAACAGCATTTTCATAACAACGAGCCGACAACAGAACACGGGGAACATCCAGGTTTTTTTTCTGTGCAGCCAGCGGACCGGTACCACATGACCCAGGGGTTAGGGACAACTGTTCTACAGTACACAATGAGGATCTTTTAAAATGCTTGTTTTGTTTAATTGTTCACTGCTTTGCCATTTTAATAATTATAATAATCAATCATCTCTCTTATAGTTTTATAAAGTATCTTTCTACTAGCAAAGTTAACATTAGAATCAATGCAAACAAACAAGAAAGAAGCACAAGGCTTTCCTTGTAAAAAAGGTAGCTGATACAGGTAAGATACAGGTTTGGTTCCATATTTCTCCTGGATGATTCCAGCCATTGCTTGAATTAGTGAAATTCCATCAGCAGCTTCTGACTGATTCAGTAAAGTAATGCTTCCAGAAGAAACACATTGGTATATATATACACATTGGCTGCACGATTTTGATAAATATCCTAATTGTTTTTTTTTTTTAAACCTAAAATTATGAATAAAATATGTTGTTAATTTTATGACATAGAGCAGCGTTTCTCAAACTTATATGTCCTGGGGACCGGTCATGTCAGGCTTTGGGGCTGCAGGGCCCTGCACATAGTTTGTTTCTATAACAAACTAAATGAAACATGGCTTTGCAAATAGCTTTGGTTTCACATTTGACATCATTACATTATTGTTTTACATTATTTTTTAAGATTTACAGAAATATTTGAACTGCAGCTGTGGGACTGATGGGAAAGGGAAAACTGATGTTAAAAATCCCCTTATTTATTTAAAGTGTTTGCAAACCAACTGTTATTGCACTTTTGTTCATATATCAGTACTTTTAAAATAAAAGTGCACCATATACATTTGAGTTAATTATTGAATTTTGCAGTATTTAATTGCAAAAAATAATGTAATTAATTATTATTAAAAATTGTAAATATACATATATATATATTAGGGCTGGGAAGTTAACACGTTAATTAGATTAATTAATCACAGAAATAAATAACACGTTAATAATTTTAACGCAATTAACGTGTATAGACACGTGATGTTACACTTTGTAGAACTGCAGCCAGATACTCTTGGGTAGAGCT
>JBBPDH010000034.1:3851985-3867911 GCA_037974565.1 Clupeocharax schoutedeni | reverse complement strand
AGGTTATGAAATATGGTTTTGCGCAGTTTGATTAAATAAAAGTCCAGTCAAATGCCGTCCTGTATAGTTTGGTAAGGTTTTACAATAAGATGCCATTCATTTACACATGACTTCATATGTTGTCTAACATCAAGTTACAGTGAGCGAGTGATTTTGTTCAATTCATGTTTTTTGTGTTTTTCTTTGGTACCGAAATTGGTACCGATTACCGTGGATTTTCAGTGGTATCGGGACCGAATTCTGAAATTTTGGTACCGTGACAACCCTATGTTCTACAATGAGTTAAATTAAAATAATGTGTGATTTTAGTTATTGTCAGATGAATTATAAAATCTGACATAAACTGTTATGACATAAAACACTATATTTGTCCTGAAAATGACTGGTAATGGCAACAATACTGACAACACACGAGAACATTTGACATCTTCCAAGATGTGTTTATAGCATGGTTTTGTTAATGTTACGCAGATGCTATGTAAAGCATTACCGGTGCCAAAGGGACCAATGTCAAGTAAGAACTGCTTTTGGTTCCCTAAAAAACCTTTCAGTGTCTAGTACTGTTAATTAACCCTCATTTATGTAAATTGCATATTGGCTTTGATTCTAAATATGTTTAATATGTTTAAAGAGTAACATTTCACTAGTATTACATTCATTCAAGCACAATTTAAACTTTAAAATAAAGTTTAAATAAAACACCATTACAGTAATGCTGATCCCTTTTGGTTTGCATGTTTTTCCAAAACGCCTCATCTCTTTTCTATGATCTCAGCATACACAGAATAAGTGAGAAAGCAACTTACCAGAATGAAACCAGACAGGGACTGACACGATTAACTAAACATAGAGCTATTCACGTTCATCTTGTGTTTAAGTAGGGTTATATTAAACTCTGAGTGGAGACGTGTAGGCTCAGTGTTGTTAGTCTGCTACTAAATACACTTCAAAGTTAATGAGTTCTCTGTTTTCTTCTAAATAGGAGAGGAAATGTCAAAATGACTGTCTGTGGTAAACAACTGTACACTGCACAGGTGACAGAGCAGAGTGTTCCATTAGAAAACCTGTCACTCAAATGGTTGAGAGGTTGAGAGGTGTACATTCAAAAACAAACATCATTGCTAATGAAGTAAAGTTAGGAGCCACTCCATGGACATACCAAGTCTCAAGACTACATGACGTCTGGAGTTTTGTCCAGAGTATCTGACTCCGTTTGAGAAAACCCAGCATGTGATCTTTTAACATAGTAATTATCTTCAGAGACTCAAGGCACCCACACTTATTTCTGTGCATATTTACAAGATATACTGAAACCCATGTTTTGCTGCTTCTAGTGTATATTGCAACACCCTTTAGGAATTTAGGAATTCAGGAATGTGATTCTACACGAGGCGATAAATGAGGCGATGGACCGACAACCAAGGCCCACATGAACAGAACTTAAATACAAGACAGACACAGGCAGAAAACCAATCACAAAACATAATCACTTTAACTAAACTCAAGACACCTGAAACCTGGGACACAAGACACAAACGTGCACGAAATTCAAAATAAAAGCCCCCCAAAACAAAAAAAAAAACAGTGGCCCCTACCGGCCACTGGCCGAAACATGACACTTCTGGCTTGGCTGGGCTTTGGAAAGGAGCGTATGAATAGAGCTGTTCTTTTTTATTAAGTAAACTAAACAATCTGTCATCCATCATGGGCACCTAGATACAACAATGAATTCATTAACTGAACTGCCTAGCCTTAACAGGGACGCTGCAGCCCATCCCAGTGCATAAGGCAGAGAAACACATTTAACAGGCCTCCAGACATACACTTTTTCATCTCCTATTCACCTGGTGTACATGCTTTTGCACTAGAGGAGGAAACCACAGCTCCTAGCATGGGACGAACATGCAAACTCCACACAAGACCATGGCCACCCTGGCTAGGAACCAAAGCCAGAACCTTGTTGTGGGGTAACAGCACTATCCACTGTGCCACCGTAGACATGTTATAAGACATATTATCTCAAAAGCTAATGGTGTTTGCAACTACTTGCATTAGCACTAACCCTAAACTACTACAAAAACTGTAGTCACTATCAGCTGAACATATTCCAATTCATTTGTATTATGTAAACACTTGTAAGGTTTCAAAAAGTACATTTCAGTCCCAAGCCATTAATGGGTACTAACCAGCCAAAGATTGAAAATACGTAATTCTATTCAGTCATATAGGCTACTGTGTATGTGAATGGATGAGAATAAAAGCTGACTTGACTAGACTTGAAAAAAAAAACAGCCTTTTTAAATTAATTTTATTGTGATGGCATGAAAACCAAAGCATTTAAATACACCAGTCTGTTCAGCTTGTAATAGTTTAGCCAAATCCATTAGTGTGGAAGTTATTAAGAGCGATTCAGCCCAAACTGCCTTTTGAATGAGGCTCAATGCATCAGAAGCAGAAGCTGCATGTTTAATTCTGAGGTATAAACTGAGGTTTATGGTACATAAAAAATTATAAGCGGACCTCCAGTACAACAATAAAATATGAGGAAAAAGTACAATGCAGTCAAAGTGTCTTCTCCTGTGGTGTAATATATACAGCTACTGTAAACCACAGTGCAGTCTGAAATGTCCATACAGTTCTAATCAGGCAGAGACCTCTAGCTTTTTTATTATTCAATAAAATTATTAAATTATGGTTTAGGGTATATTTTTTCGTATCTGCACACATCACATGTCTCTAGCATCTTTGAGATTTGCGATCGCGTTGACAGCCCCATTAATACCAGTCATAATTGTAGAGTTTTAACAGCTTATGCAATCTTGCTCCATCTCTAGTCATCAGACCTGTTTGCAGTAATGGCTGATGTCCTTTAAAGCTGTTTTGCTGCCAGTTTGATATGTTGGATCGGGACTGCTGTTATTAAATTGGCTTAGCTGTATTACGTGCAATCTGTGCGGTAGCCTACATTATATTTATATCCTTCCCTCTAGTTACGAAATACATTTTCTATGCTATTGCAGGGTGTCAGCAGAGACAGGATGTTAACTCTGAGGGTCAGGAGAATTTGAACAGCGATGATAAAGTGAGTTAATGAGGTGAAATGTAGGGCATCCATGTAGGGTGCGCCTTAGAGGAAACAGACACAAGGAGCACAGGCTGGGAATTAGAGATGATCTATTTAACTCCGTGCAGCGGTGCCACACACCCCCATGCTCTGTACACAATAGGGGGAGGGTCCCAAATCAAAGCAACCGTTGAGCTACCACTGTAAGCAAACATCACACACTCATCATCCCCCATTCATCCTCTGGTCTTCGACCATGAACTGATCTTCTTGCAAAACTGATTCCAATTTATTTGTACCAGAAATATAACTTTTCTCCGAATTTGACAGTAATTTGACATGATCCTCTGTCCTCAGAAAAGAACTGAAAACCCACTGACTCATCACGGAGGCCACTGAGCCGTTGCTGAATGCTGAAGGTTAATTATGTGAAAGCTTCATTATTCCTAGGGTTGAATAAGCCAGAATCAGAATGGGCTGATATTCATATTCAAGCCCAGTCCAAAAAGACAAGGCAGCATCTCTATCATCTCAGACAGGTGAGGAAGTTTCAGGTCTCTCCAGTGATCTAAGGACTTTTGACTCTGGTGCTGTAGAAAATGGTCCTGACTCAGAACTTCAGCTTCTGGTTTGGAGCAGCTCTGTACAGGACATTAAAGGACTAAAGAGAGTCACCTGGAACCCTACACCAGACCAGCTCTACCATCCCTGCAAGAACCTTAACCAGGGCACCACACACAACATTGACCATTCATTATAATACAAACTGAACTCACTGTATGTCACTCGCTGTCCGTTTTTATTTTTAAGTCTATATGTTGACCAGCAAAACAGAGCACCGCACTTTACTTAATCCATATTAAGTATTCATATTGTGGATTTATTACTGTATATTATATTTGCTAAGTATATTGTTTATTGTATTTTTTAATGATTGTTGTTGTTTTATTGTGTTGTACTTGAGAGACACCATCTACCGAAATCAAATTCCTTGTATGTGTTTGCTCACATACTTGGCCAATAAACGCGATTCTGATTTACAGCAGAGATATTCTTTTCTGATACATTTTGCACAGCTCTTGTTTCTGTCCGCAATGTTAGCAATATTTAAATAGTTTAGTTTAGTCTTTCTAAATGAAACGATTTAATAGCTTTATTGTAGTTTTATGGATTGACTCAGGGGCTCATTTCACTGCATGTTTTGCTTAACATGTGAGCTCTTACTACTACTACTAATAATAATGCATTTTATTTATAAGCGCCTTTCATAACACTCAAAGTGAGCAATGTGCTGTTTGTCTGGTTCATATATATAAGAAGATGCTCATGAGATGACGCGGTGCATCAGTTCGTTGCTGGCTGATGGCATTAAAAAATTGTATCGGCATGGAATTCTATGCAGAAAGGTAATGCAATTTAACTTAATTCTTAATAAATTGAGTTAAGAAATTGTGATTGAATGACCCGCATATATAAGAAACGAGACCATTTAGGCAAGGAGGAGACAGGAACACCACACAGGTAAACAGGAGCAACTAGGGGGAGGGGCAACAATAACAAAACAATAACAATACTCACATGAAAGGCAGACATACGACCGTACACAAAACAAACACACATGAAACAGAGGGACATAAACATAGACAACAGGAGAAAATAACAGAAATACATCCTAAAAAGCCAAGAAACGGGCAAAGATAGAGAGAGTGTTACAGTAAGCAGCCTTTTTGTGTGCTGGCATGTTGCTATGCTTTGCTCTCTCAAAGAAAATGTCCCATAGAATGGTATTAGGACTCTGTATATTGTATAACAATATTTTTATCTACTAAAATGTTACCTACGAAAGTTTTACACGTTACTGTGAAGTCAGTGCTATTAAACGTTATTGTCTTTGCTGTTTTAATTAAAACAAACTGATTTAAGATGGTTTTAAAAAAAGAGAGAAAAAAGAAAATGAATGCAAGATGACTGGGACAATGAAACCCCAAAAGAAAAGGACAATGTGGCAATATGGCTGTGAAGATGTTGGAATCACAATCAGAATTAGAATTAGAATCCGCCATAAACATTAATGATTGATGCAACCCTAATGAATTCTTTATTCCTTTAAAGTCTTTTGAATATTAAGAGCTTCAAAAGCCAGCTTAAGAGGCTTTAAAATGTCCCAGATGTTGCAGAACATCTTACGATGGCACTATCTTTCCAAACGTGAGTTGCTACAAAAGAAACTACTGACATATTAAGGTAGCATTAATTCTATTTATGCCTCAGGATTTTACTTGGCACATTTAAATTCAGATTTAATCTCAGATAAAGCCTGTTCTTGTGTAGTAAAGACCTGCTTTCCCTAAAATGTATGCAAAGACGTCCACCACATCTTTTCGAACCACGCACGATGCTGCACAGTCAAGTGCCCCAACGTGGCCAAGAGCCCTTATCACTGAACTATGCACTAACCACATGGTCATGTATGCGCCCAAGGCATGCAGGCATCTAAATCACAGGTCTAAAACTGAATATTCATGTTGAAAGCAACGAAAACAGTGTATCCATTTCACAAAGAACTCAAATGGAATACAGTAAACTCCCACAAAATCACGGTTCAGAGTTCACGGCTTTAGTCATCAGAGATTTTTTATTTGAACCGAACTAATAATTGTTTGTGAAAACCCCACAAAAACCGCAAATATCCTCCGCATTTTTTTTTTTTTTTGCTTTTTTGTGGCAATATATGATTTTTCATGCATTTTAGTGCTGAATTATTTACTCATCTTGTTACATAAATTTGAACTGTAAATTCAGCTACATTTCCATATAATATGCACATTTTTTGGTACTGTCCCAACAACACAAAGAAAGCGGGTCTTGGGATGGTGAAACACAGTTGTACTCAGAGACGTGAGGTTTGAAAGTAGCCAATCTGAGAGTGTTATTCATTTCTCCTTGCTGCTGATTGGCTGTTCCCTTGTGATGCAGCTCAAATTCAACTTTCCATTCATTGCTAATTACCCATATCAGTCCATTTTTTGCAGCCAGCTGATATATGTAGGGTTGGCCCAATTAATTTGAATACTAGAATTTAAATCTTCATTCACATCCTTTTTTTAACCCTTTAGACCAGACATTTCAGAGGTAACAGCTTTTATATAACCATTAGTTTAATTCTAAACTCTATTCTATTTGTGATAACCATGATAACTATATCATTCAACTGGTTATAACAAACAGAACTGAAAACAGTTACCTTAGATAACTTTTTAAAGATGTATTTGGGACGTCTAAGTTGCAAAACGTGTGTTAGGTTCCTCATTTTGTAAAAACAAAATTTAAAACATGGTATTTAAGTGTTTTCCATGTAGAACATTTGTTAACATTCAGATTCAACAGTAATAGCTACAAATAAAAAAAAACTGGCAAATTTTCTAAAACAAGTGATCACATTCAAAATTATAGTTATATGGTTCATAACTATAAATATGGTTTACACTTATATGGTATAAACCAGAGTAATGGCATGTTGATCGTTTTAAATGGTTAATACTGAGGACGAGTATTCGAAGACACTCTCAGAGAAACTCAAGCACATAAAAATGGTATTCAAAGTCTGTACAATATTCTATGGATCCACCGTAGAACTATAAAAACTATAAACTTGCAAAATATGAAACTTGACATGACTGGAAAGTCATAACACATTTTCCTGTGCATCACAACATGTTACTGAGAGAAACTTGGAATTGTAGCTCTGCGTTTGCTGAGCTTTTTCACTCGATGATGAGGGCGGTGAGAGGGGGGAGGTGAAACATTACTAGTCAATATTATTTTTCCCCACTGGTTCATAGTGACTCAGCAAAACTGACTCCGGTAAATCTCAATGCTAATGTTTGTCCATATTTTACAGCCATAATAGACGTTCTATTATATTTCACAGTATACATGAGCACCGCAGCACGTTTTGAGAAAAATAATCGAATAAACTGAATTTCAACTAATAAGTTAAATGACAGATTTTACTGGGACTTACTGTACGTTTACTAAACTTACAATTAGACATCTTTCTTTAGAGGTAAAATCTGTTTTGCTTATTATAGGCTAAATTCTAACCAGAGTATATCCTTGTGGAATATAGCTCTGGCAATAATCCAATGCAATGCACTAAGCAAGGACTGGGTGAAAGTAGTTGATGTATCATGGGTTGTTCTGCATTTAATTAGTTAAACTGCAAACACAAAGAACAAAGAGTTACTTAATTGCCACTAATTCATATAAACAAGAGTTTGAATGCACACCAATGTTTGCATGGACAACAAAAATCATTATACTGTGTTCATATGAATCAAGGGGTTAAAACCTCTCTGAAGTGCTTTAGAGTATTTCAAAATACTGAGAGGTATATCTTGTATACATCTGTGACATAGCCCTAAAAAATATCACAATATAATTTACAGGCCAAGATTTTTGGCACAGACCAAAGCCAGTTTAACTCAAACAGGAAAAAAAAAAAGGACTCGCAAAGGTGTGCTACGTACCAGCAATCCGACCACATGCTTGTGTGATTTTCTTAACGCTTAGGTTGCCAGGTTGGTATTTAAAATAACTTATTATTTAAAATAAATAAATACATTTGTATTCTTTTTTTATTATTATGTCAGATTAATCCTTAATTAATATGCAATTACACTGCAACTGCGCTTTGGTAAATTATGTAAAGAGGAAGTGCATTTGAATATAAATGTCTCATAACTGAGCTCCAAACGTAAAATTCATGGACTCAGGAAAATGCAAATTAGGGAGGAATTCCCTGGACAGTATAATGAGCTCCCCTCCTCCTTCAGTCCTACAGGGAACAAAGCCATTTGCAAACGTCTAAGGCATAAAAATCATTAAAAAAAAAAAAACTAGCCTCCATCATATCTGCAGAGGATTCCAAATGTTCAACTTCACTAAAAAATGCCCCCTTTTCACTTCCCAAAGTAGCACTGAATGAAGGTTGAACTATTCTTGAAGAAAACCATCAGCTACCCAGCTCTGAAAGTCTGTTATTTACTGTAAATGGAGGGGGGAGGCAGAAGGGGAAAAAATCCTGAGGTGGAAAGATTTGCTGAGGGAATACACAGTGTGGGCTCTAGCCCAGTCCCTGACTGTGTGCAGAGGGATTTAGCCAAGCACAACTAAACTGCACAGAGCAGCATCTGACATACAACTACATCCCTGCAAAAAAAATACACAGACCTGGGATTCTGCACGCCATGTCTGTGGTTTACATGCACTTACAAAACAGAAAGTAAATGAAGCTCAGAACTACCAAGTGGGTCTGAGCACGACATGAGTGCCCTAAACAAAGAAAGAGGACCATTCTGAGGGTAAAGCTCAACACACACATAGCCAGGAGCTGCAAAATAGCATTTTAGCGACAGTGCATCTCCTTTAAATTCTGCATATAACTCTGGAGAGTTTAGAGATGACAGGAGATGACAGGACGTAATGTTGGTGGTCTAGAGGGAAATTCCACCTCTTCTGAAGCTCTAGGAAAGCTCAGAGTGGGTCACAGAGCAGCAGCAGATATACTGTATCCCTGCAAAAAATACAGACTTGGGATTCTGCACACCATGTCTTTGTTTTACATGCACTTACAGAACAGAAAGTAACTGAAGCTCCTTGCTAAGCGGCTCTGTGCACGACATGAGTGCCCTAAACAAAGAAAGAGGACCATTCTTAGGGTAAAGCTGAACACACCCACAGCTGCGAAATAGCATTTTAAGGACTCTGCATCTCCTTCAAGTCTTACATATAACCCTGTCCAGAGAGTTTAGAGATGGCAGGACGAAATGTTAGTGCTCGGGAGGGTAAATTCACCTCTTCTGAAGCGCCAGGAAAGCTTGAACAAGCTCAGTAAAGGGGTCCACAGAGCAGCATCCCGACCAGCTAACTAAGAACTGCATCTATTGACTATGTATTTAGAAAATGTAAACACAACTTCAAATGGGACTTTATCCCTCCACATATGTGCAACGTGTACTTCTGGTCAGTCGATGAGATAACTGGCTGTCTCCAACACCCTTATGTTCGCATGGAGATCAGCTTTTCTCTTTTATGAACAGGCTGCAAACCATCCTGGGCTCTCTTGGCAAAAACAGTGTTGTCTGGCTAACCAGGCACCAAGAACCTGGAAAAAGGCACCATAGCTTCCCAGACCTGATCTCAGGATTCATCCGTAGCAAACAAGTAGCTTATTACACATATATTACAGCACTATGAGCATAATTAAGGGGAACTAAGGGTCTCACCCAATCTCTCTCTTCCATATCCAAAGTGTTTCCATGCACTCCTTGCAACGGCTCTCCTCGTTCGAGTTCTACAGCCTGCTAACCAGGTTAGCCAGCACTCTACGACCACTGAATAAGCAGCATAAAGAAAAGGCAATATTCCAGAGTGGCAAGATGAGTGGCAAGTCCAAAGTCCTCCTCAATAAGTGGATATGTCAGCCCTAACACAGAGACATGACCCTCTTTAGTTTAGGAGAGTACTTACAGTGAACAGAGCACCTGAACGGGCTCCCTGGGACTGAAGGCGTGACATATACAGAAATATGAGAGAAGAAGTGAATATACACAAGGCCAGCCCGAGTAGTGCCGAAACTGCACAAAATCGAGGTTCCTTCAAGCAGAAGAGCACTCACCGATAACCACCCGAAGCTCGTCTAACGCAGCTGGACTTCTCTGGAGCTCATCTGTCACGGTTTAGTCCGACCGCCTGGTTATCACTTTGTGTTTTCCTGCCCCCTTTGCCTCCCCTCTTTTCTAAGTCACACTTGGTACGTTCCATTGCTTTCCTGTTCGAAGCAGCCCAATGGTATGTGCCGGAGGGGGGTGGGTGAAGCCAAAGTTTCGAAAGAAAAGGGTCCATCACTGCAAAATCCATCACGAACGAGGTTTGGGATTTTATGATGGACTTTCCAGAGATCTCTAACAGGAGGTATGGTCGTTGTATAACATTCGTATGAGCTGGACTGATAGTCTTTACAAACATGATTGAGGATCGCAAAATACACTACATGGACAAAAGTATTGGGACACGACTTAATTATTGAATGTAGGTGGCCTCTTACCTCCAGTGGTGGACAATTCTAACGCGTTAGCATACTAATACATTTTGGACAACGCCATGCTTCAAACTGTTTCTTTTCATTAAAAAAAGCCCGCAGTGCACAAAGCAAGGTCCATTTGGTGTGGAAGAACTTGACTGACCCACACAGAGTCTTGACCTTAACCCCGTCCAACACCTTTGGGATGAAAGCAGCAAATCAACAAAAAAAAAAGAAGTATTGAGATTTGTTTTGTTTGTAGAAAAGTGGCTGATTTTTTGTGAGGTGATAGGGAGAACCTGCAGGAAATTTTAAGACCAAATAGTCAAAATAGTAGCCAAAGAATTCATTTTTTACTATTTTCAATAGTAAAATCAATCATACGTTTAAAAAATGTTTGGACTTTTGGATAATAAAATGAATGTATATGTGTTCACAGCTCCTGGTTCCTATCACTACATTTGAGAAGAAATCTTATTCTGTAAGTTTCTCCACAATATTTCACATCAGTCTACACTCAATGATGCAGCTTACATCTCAGGGACTGAATTATGGGGACATTTTTGAAAAGTCAGCAATATTTCCCTTTGATTTGTGTCACTAAGGGGTAGTGTATGGCCTGCAGTTCTGGAAAATGAAATGTAGGCTCTGCTCAATGCATTGACTAAATCTGTAGTGCCTTTAGCCATCGTCCATCATTTCCATGGAGATGTGGAGAGGGCCATATATTTAAGCACACTTCTGCAAATTAATGTATTATAATATAAGTTCAAAACGTAAATGACTTTCACATAAAAACAAACAACGCTGACATTGCTGTGATAAATGATAATGTTTCTTAAAGAAGGCAGGAGGCCTGATGGAGTGCAGATCAGGGACTCATATTGGAAGGGTAACACTAGGGGGTGGTCCAACCCTGTAGATTCACTTAACACTGGCCCCTCTGTTAGACATGATGTGGCACATAAAATTATAGAAAGGGGGGAAAACACTCACACTTTGTGAGCTTTTCACAAAAAAAAAACAGTTTGTGTTCTGGGACAAGCCCACAATTTGCACACTAGACAAGATGTTACCAATTCTAAACATTACCGAAGCATTAATAAATTGGATTCCCCCACAAAAACACCTAAATCTGTCCTGTATTAACAGGAGACAAGCTTCTACTCTGAAGACAATTCTGGTAAAACAAGAAGCTGAAACAGGAAAACGGAAAATGGAAAATGGCAAGCGCAAAGGAGGAAGACAAAAATCCTTTCTGGTCCATTTAATGGCAGGAATGACAGACATTAATCTTCAAAACGCAGCCGTAATCAGTCCATCTGGGTGGGTAGCCAACAAACATTATCCACCCTTGTGTGGTCAAATCCCACAGACTCATTCTTCACAGTGTCTCCTGAAGAACACTTTAAACTCAATCTATGCTCAATACGATCAATTATAATAATTCTAATGATAACCACTTGCCAGCTTGTTAAGAATCTAAGCATCTCAACAATATAGATCTAGACAGATCTGTATTTTGTGCTAAATGTATTAAACAAATGCTAAAAATCAGTAGAAAAAAATACTTAATTCAAATATATGCACAGTTACCACATGAATGTCCTTTTAATCATTGTCAAAATGAAGTAAACCTAAAGTCTGTTATAGAAATGTGAAAGCATCTTACCTTCTCAGGTGCCTCAGGCTTGAGCATGGCTGATGGCACCTCTGCGCTCTCTGCGTGTTGATAGGCTGTATCGACTGTAGATTCACTCAGTGCATTTACTGCTGGAGCTCCACCAGCCTCCTCAGGCTGAGCTTCACTTTTAGCAGATGCTTCACTGGCATGTGTCACGCCGTTTGAACTCTGACTGACTGCTGGTTTGTAGGCATCTCCATAGAGCTTGGAGGTCCTCTCTATGACAGCTGATGCAAAACTCGTCCTTTCTGGGCTCTTTCTCACTGATGTCTGTGCTCTACTTAGAGCACCAGCTTCCTCTTTCTGCTTGGCACTGTGCACCCAACTAGTGGTCGGCAAGCGATGTGCACTGGAAGGCGGTGCAGAGGCTGGAGGAACCACACTGGGCTTTGGGCTCAATTTAGGCTTGACCCCTGGAGCCTTATTCTGGAAGTCAGATGCTGTCGCTGGGTAGAGGAAGCTCACTCTCGGAGAAGAAGACGTTCTGGGATATGGCGGTGGAGAAGAGCTCCCCCCAGAAGCAGATGGAATCGCCTCACTCATGATTTCTGGAGTGTCTTGGCGCAAAACCCAAACGGTGGAGTCACCCGAATTCAAGTCTGCAACACTAGAGATTTCTGTTTCAAGCAATTGTTGATCAAGAGAGTGACGATTTATTGATGCTATAGATGCATCTCCAGACAGACAGCTTGATGATGGAGTACTTTTTTCTAGAATGACCTCCTGTTTTGCTGTCCTGACGTCTATCCCTAGGAAAATATAAGATATTATTACATATTGCTACTATAATTTATGGTGCAGAATTTCACAAATATGTCAAGACAAAACCTTGAAATTTTTGCAGAGTAATTCATCTTTTTCCAAGCAATTTTCTAAATACTGTATTACACTGTAATATATCTTCAATATATTACTTTTTTGAATGGGTATTCTCAGTGCGTCTGATGAGCTTTCTTCTGCAATCCTTCCTTGAGCAGCAGCATAATCCTTCGTTACTGTATCAGATCCTGATGAAGAAGCTTCATCTGGTATATTGTCAGTAGTCCTGTCCACAACAAATGATGAGGTGACCTCTGGGACAGCAGCACCTTTGTCCTTGCTGGTTGTGTCCTTGTACAGGCTCTCTGGGACCCTGGGTGGAATCTGTGCTCTGTCTGCAGAAGATCCTTCCGCAGAAGTTACTGAGCGAAGAGATCCAGCAGCAGGCTGGTGCTGATGGACCCTGGAGGGTGACCGCAGTCGTATGTAAAGGAAGGAAGTCTTGACCTGATGATGATCTCCCATTTCCTCTATGGGAGGGTAGTCTCTTGGCACAGCAAGGGGGAGGGATACAAAGCAGCTGAGAGGGACATAGGTTCCCCAGGCTTAACCTAGGTCACGGCTGACCTAAAGGCACAAAGACACACATGGGCCATAAAGGTGAGATCACTGGCACATCATAACACAGCCACACTAATCTGTTGCATCGTTAGCATAATAATGTTTCCATGTAGTTAACAGTAGACGAGTTACAGGGAATCTGGCTCATGACACTGCCCACTAGCTTAAGTGTTTAAGCACAGGGAAACAACAGTCAAAATCAAGTCCAAAACTGAACTTCACCTGAAGGTTTATGATCCAAAACCCTGCCACTCTGCAGGGGAACACAGGGAATCATGTACTTACCTTCTCGGTATGTAGTAATACACAGTAGGTTTGGCAGTAGAGTTATCAGAGAAGGTCATTTCCATAACTGCAATAATAAATTAGAGTAGCAAATGAGGACGGCCAGCTTGCAAAGGTTCACTGTCACAGCTACCCCTTCACACACGGATGTCTCTGATGGACTGGGGTCATTTATTGACTGA
Source organism: Clupeocharax schoutedeni (assembly GCA_037974565.1). Taxonomy (NCBI): domain Eukaryota; kingdom Metazoa; phylum Chordata; class Actinopteri; order Characiformes; family Alestidae; genus Clupeocharax; species Clupeocharax schoutedeni. The sequence continues at coordinate 3,854,232 of JBBPDH010000034.1, read as the reverse complement.
TTTAGATGTCTCTTTTCACAAAAGGCTCTGGGCTGGACCATATTCTGTCCTCAGTAGAGTAACATTTAGCTAAGCTAAGCTAATAGACGCCAGTAACATTCAGAGAAGCCGCAAGTTTAAGTCTTTACTGAAGAAGGTAAAATCTAAACTGTACCATCTAAAGTAAGGAATGTGTTATTGACATGTCTGGTACAAACATTACATCTCAGATTAGACGTAATAAACTAGACAGCTGCGATGAAATGCCATTCATTCATTCATTCACATTTAGCTTGATTCTTACATAACAGGAAAATCCTTCTTGTAGGAAAATTAACATAATGTACATTTTCCAGACGCTTTTATCCAAAGCGACTTCCGTTCCCTAACTACAAGTGACAGTGTCCCTGGAGCAACTTGGGTTAAGGGTCTTGCTTAGGGATCCAGTGGTGGTGCTGAAGGTAGGATTCGAACCCATGATCTCTTGGTCCGGAGGCAATTAACCTACCCACTGAGCTACTTCCACCATAACACTAGCATTAACTAACACATAATAAAAAGCTACTTTTGAAACTAATTACAAAATTTTGCAATAAACACTGCTGTGTAGTGACATGCTTGGCTGGCACTGGCGGATGGTTTTGTGACTGTATTTGGTTTCTTAGTGTGAATAAGCTTTAAAAGGTGTGTCTCCATACTGCACTCTATAGCAGCCAAGGATTAGCGCTCCTTTCCTGAACAAAGCCACACCCCTCATCCCACCCCTCTGCCAAGACAGCAGTGATCATAATGAAAACACCCCATCAAATTGAAAACAGAATCAAACAAATCATGCACTGCATTGATGTGTCATCAGGAAGGATCCTCTGATGCCATGACAAGGAATTAGGAAGTTGCAAAACTGATGACAGTATTTTTTTGGCTGCTGAGATCCCTGCCAACCAAATACATCTTAGATTTCTGGGTAAGTTAGGCTCATAGTCATAATTACAGTAACCTTAAGATAATTTAGCTAAACTACCTTTTTACTTCTTCTGGCTTTTTTGTATGTGATGTATATGATGTTATATATACAACATATACATAGTATATGATGTTCTTGCTACAACAAAGTTTATTTTTATCGATTCAGATACTCTGGAGTGTCTAAAGTAAGGGTTTGGTATAGTCATCCGCTATAAAACAAAAGTACATTATAACACAGAGATTAAACAGCTTACCTCATTTTTATTATTAGTGTTCAACTTCCATACTATAACATAAAAATCTTCTCAGGCTCAGCCTATTATATCATGGACTTCTCCCACTTCAATGAAATCTGGTAGTGTGCTAAAGACACACATTTCGAAATGACAACCTTTCACTTCAGAACTGTTGAAGCACCTACCAAAAGTGACAGCAAGCATGGGTTAAGCGGTTTCTGGGCTGTATAAACTGTGTTTTCACTTTGTGATCTCTCTGTATAATGAAGCAAATGCAAAGTAATAAGTTGTGTGTTTGGTGGATAAGGTTTCCACACCTGCACTGAAGTAATAATACACATGTATGTGAGTAAGCCATTTACACTGAAAAATGCAGCATCAGTGTAAAAAAGAGGAAAAACATCTTGTTCCTTGAATTATGCCGTAAGCAAAAAGGGGTGAGTCACTTTCTTGAGAGAGAACTGACATTCTCACAATAGTTTGAAAAGTTGCTTCATGGTGGGTATGTTGTTCTGTCACTTCACTTCTTGGGATTATGTGCACCCTTTCTCCAAACATGACAAAGAGTTCTAGAATTGACTTTCAAAATGATTGTATCCAGTAGTTGATGTGTTAAAACTAGGGCTGGGAATTTAACGTGTTAATTAGATTAATTAATCACAGAAAAAAATAACGTGTTAATATTTTTAACGCAATTAACGCATACAGACGTGAGGTTACACTTTGTAGAACTGCAGCAAATAGAGCCAGCTAGTAGAGCTGGGATACCCGGATCATTTTTCGGATTCGGCTCCCTCTGAGTCACTCAGTAAAGTGATCCGGATCTGCGAGTCACTTGAGTCACTATATGGCGGTAGATTCACTCAATAGCCTATGAGGCTTTCAGACTGAGCCCGCTCGCCGCAAGGGTTTGCGCTTCCTTTTAAAAAACAGCAAGAACGCTGCCGCGGGGCTCAGCACAAAAGTAGGCATGGTTTTCTAAGCTCTCTTGTCCTGGATAACAGAGTTAGCACTAGTGCTAGCTCTGTTAGCACCAAGAGAGAATATGCTGTGGGCTTTGTAGATT
>JBBPDH010000034.1:3786866-3797898 GCA_037974565.1 Clupeocharax schoutedeni | reverse complement strand
TTTTATTTGTGTGTAGAGTTTTGCAAAAACAGCCAATAGTTACAAAAAATGTGCTTAAGCCATCAGTAAAAACTGTATTTGTCTGTTGGTCATGACATTTTGAAACTGGGTAAAGCACAGATGTACACACCAATGATTCATTAGGAGCACCTACATTGAGTCTATTATAGCACCACAGACCACATTAGAGTAGTTTGTGGTATCTTCTGGTCTCTATCTCATTTGGTAGCCCCCATTCATTTACCACATTCATCAATTCAGGACCCCCACAGGACCACCAGCGAGCAGATATGTGTTAGAGGTGAATAATTCCGAAGAGCTGTGACACTGACATGATGGTGGAATGTTAGCATGTGTGCGTGTGTGTGTGTGTGTGTGTGTGTCTACAGCACAGAGCGGGGATTTTCTGGAGGCTTTAAACACTTCAGGATCCATGTTGGACTGAGAATAATCCAGAAATATCTAGTCAACAGTGCTCTGTGGTCAGAATCTGACAACTGATGAAGAACATGCATTACCAATCACTTTACATCTACAAGGTGGATCAACACGTTATATAGTGCACAGTAAGTGGAGTAAAATTCCTCTTCAATGAACCCTTTAATATTACATCACTGTGAATGACTTAGTTTACTTCTCATCTATTAAATTACATACAGATTTTCAAAATTAGTGGAATTTACAGGTGAAATGAGTTGATCCTGGATCAGCCGGTCTAGTCTGAGACAGTATATATTGACCATAAAAGCATTTGATTAAATGTAAGCCAGTAATAGGGTTTGGCTGCCCATTATTAGTAAGCCCAGTCAGAGGCTGGAATGAGTAATAATAAAACATGACTCAGTTAATCTTTGGAAATACTAGCTTCAATGCAACATCAAGCAACAACAATGCATATCGTTGACCAAATGGCCCAAATGTACATGCACTAACCTGATTATTGACCTACTAATTGCATATTATTCTTTCCATTTATTGTCCTTGGAAGGGCATCAAAGAGGAAGATTGTTTTTCATCTCTTGGCACCCGTACACGCTTACAGGGATGAAGGACGAGGAGCTGAGGAACACACACACACACACAAACAAGACTGGCCTTCTCAGACAGCGCAGTACTTCTCTCATCTTTCGGCGTGGCCTTATTTCAGCTTGCTGAAAACCACTTAACTAAAAATACTCTTTGTCTCATTCATAACAGCTTATGAGAAAATAAAGTGTTTCTTACAAATTTTAAGCATGGCTAAGAACAATTTAGCAAGATTTTAAGCAGTACACTACTTTTCAAATATGTTACCCCTAAATTGACTTTTCATATAATAGAAAACAATTCAATTCAGTTTTTATTACATTGTTAAATTAGTGCACCACTAGTATGTAGTTTATTTGTTGGCTAAAAATATAGTTATGTTTTAAAACCAGAGAATTGTTAGAGAATTGTTTTAATTGTTAAAATATGGATCTGGTTCCAAAATCCACTATTAAACAGTGTATTAGTGTTATTGCTGAGGTGCTGTGCCATGTGTTTTCTTAGTATCTTGATAAGCAGGGCTGGTTTTGCTTTGAGAAGCATGTCTTTCAACCATCATTTAGCATCTAGGTGTGCTGGAAAATTTCAGACAAGCCACGACTTGAAGGCCAAGGTCAAGAAGGGAGAGATATTTAAACAAGACTGCTCTGTCTCTGTGTTGAAAACAGAAAGTTTATTTGTACTACTGTTTAGAGAGCACTTATGTAGGAGGATAAAAAGAAAACGTCAACTGTCAAATGAAGCTGCAATATCTTCTGTAAAAAAAGAACTGATGAAACAGTGTTGGCTTAATTTTAACCTATGAACAGTTGATATATCTGCATCTGTGTCCACTGGTGATAAAACTACAGCTAAATCCTTTTCAATCCCTTTCAGATTTGGTATGAAATTGTTCACTTTTTCACCATAAGGGACTTTGGACCCACAGGACATAAGGGTTCTAATGAAAATATAGCCATTTTTTTTACTAACCAAAGTCAGTAAATCTATGTGTGCTTTTTTAGATCTTATAGCCTATATAATAATGAAGGTGGCAAAATAATCATAAAAATTTAAAACTAAAAAATACCATGTGCCAAACACCCCCCCCCCCCCCTTGTACCCCATAAAACATAAAACAGCCATTTACAGTAAAACAATGATTCAGGCCTCAGGCAGTGTGTTTTTCTGTGAGCTAGATGTTACAGGCAACACTGCAGATGTCTTAACAGTTGAACAATGCACGGATTTGGAAAAATGTATCCCCCCCGCCAAAAAAAAAAAAAATCTGATCTGATTTGTGTTTAAAGAACATTTTTCCCATGTTTTGACATATGCTCCATGTGTGCCACATCGGTGCATGCTTTTTCCATGTTTGCTTTTGTGCTGATTTGACATTTCTTTGGCCTACTGTTGTGTTTGGCCTGGCTGAAGAGGAAATTGTCTGCCCAGAGAGAGAGAGATAAATAGATACTTAGAGAGAGAGAGAGAAAGAGAGACACTTTTGGAAGCAGAAAGATTAACCATTATTACCACAAAGGGTTTTGATATAAACATCATTTTCGTCGACCTTTATTGTGAAACAAATATGGGAAGAATTCCAGATGCTTTAGAGACTGTAACTGGATCGCATGGACTGTCGCCGATTGCAAACTACAGCTCAAGTTTGTACATGCAGAGCGGCATCTTCCTCTAAACTCATGGTTGCATTCAGGTCCACAAACTGCAGAAGATTCAGTCATAGACAGCATATCAGATGTGCAAGTTCTAACCTTCCATACAGCAGGTTTTGTTTTTCAAATCTGTTTTCCCTCAGTATTCTCGCATTCATTTCCTTTCATTAGTATTCTCTCAAATGTTCTGACCTGCAACATGTGTGGTAAATGTGCTTGTGTCAACAGGAATTATTTAAAGAAACGTGTTTTTTCATCAATATGATGATCTATTATTATTTAAGGAAAATAATAAAGTTGCTCTGTGTGTATTCAGAGAGAAAGGCCCAGTTTTCCATGTTTGGACAGGAGCAGGAAACAGCTTTGTGGAGAGATTTTATTGTTCTCAATCAATGAAAGGAAAAGTGTGACGTGAGGGAGTGTGATTGAATCTGTGTGTGCGGGAGAAATGGGTGGTACTGTGCTCCTGAAGGCGTGCTGGGGTCAAACCCACAGCTTGACAGTCTGTGGGAAGGATAGAGCATTTGAAACCAACTTTCTCACCTTCTCTTATGAGTTTACATTTATGGCATTTTGCAGATGCTCTTTATTCATGGTGACTTCCATTCCACTACAGGGGACAGTCTCCCTGGAGCAACTTGGGGTTAAGGGTCTTGCTCAGGAACCCAGTGGTGGTGTGCCGAAGGTAGGATTCGAACCCATGACCTCTTGGTCCAGATGCAAGTATCCAACCCACTAGGCCACCACCACTGAGCGAAACATGATTTAATTGTGAAGTAAAAATAGAACTAGAATGAAAATATACCGTGTCCTTGTCAGCAATAAAGAATTCTATCCCTTGATGCTATTTCTAACGAGGCAGAAAATGGTCTGTAACTGAAGCAGGCAACATGGCAGTGGTGGAGGATTATTACCCATTTGAAGAAAACATCGCAAAATCTCCACCACCTGCACAGTGGGTGATATATCAGTTCTTCCTGATTTACCCTTTACAAATATCAGCCACAAGCAAGAGCAAATATGCAGCATACATACAGTCTAAAGCTAGCTAATGTTAAGCCCTTGAGCTAAATGGCTAAGCTAGGTGTTTGCTGCAGTGTAGTCAGCTGAAATCTGAGAGGATGTTCGACCAGGTTGTTATGGAGGGAGCGAATATTAGAGAGATGGAAGGAATATGTGCTCACTGTGGTGGAGGGTTGCCTCAGACAATGTTATGTCCCTGAATCACGCCTGGGCCATGCAACATGCCAAGAATCAGATTCAATGCTTCTACTGACCGCATGAATAACTGTAATACTGCAGTGCACCTATAATGCATGGGTGCATTTGGCTCTGTTCTGTTCAGTTAATTTTCTGCTACTTGGTGCAATAAAAAAAAAGAAGTTAAATATGGGACACATGAGTGCTGCCCCCATCCATAGCCAGGTGTTGAAGAGAACACAACTGGATAGCTCCCCTCACTCCCCAATATATACACTACCAGTCAGAAGTTTTCTATTTTTTCCAAGATATATAATATAAAAAGTGGAATTATATAAACATCAGGATCTCTAGGCACCTATAAAGCAGTTATATTAGACTGGTTTTGTACCAATATGGTATCAATACTCTTTATTGGCTGAGAAACTGTTTATAACTGTTTATAGTGTGTATCAGGCAGCTATACAGACCGTTCAGTTCTCAGAAACTATCACACCATTATGATACCATATTTTATCTTCTTAATGTGCAGTGAGAGGTGCAAACGTGTATTTGTTGTTTTATGAATACACTGAAGAACTTCAAAAAAAGCAGAAAAGTCTTTGCTGAAAGCTAAACATAAAAATAGGCTGGGTAGGCTGAAGGAAATGTGATAAAGCTGTTGGGTAAATATCACTGAGGCTGTGTGCTTGACTATGCTTCATGTGCCCTGATTCAGCACAAAATCAGGGAAATGCCTGGCAATGGATTCCCTGCCATGGTGCAGTCAGGCTTTGTTTTGATATAAATATTTGCATTTATGAACGTTATAGAAAATGAAAACTTGCACTCTCCGATTATGACAAAGCCATTTCGGGGAAACAAAATGTTGCTTTGACTTTTATCTGCTTGCCAAGGGCTGTGACTGCACAATACAAGGTCTTCTTTAAAGAAGAATCCAGATTTGTTTAGGTCCTGTATTAGGATATTCTACAGCCATACTAGGAATTCAATTATAATTATTAATCATTTGTCAAATTTGAATCCATGAATCATATTTAAATACTTATTTGCGAGTGATAATAATTTTACTTTTAAAATTTACTTTTGAAAGCGGGCAATTGACGTTGTTGTTCTTATGGTTCAGCACATAAATTGCTTTGCTGTTCTTCACATGTTCACTTTGGAGTTTTCTTATTTTACTCATGAGTCCAAAATGTTTCCAAAAAGAGAGGAAAATAACTTTAAAACCTGGACTACTTGCTTATAGATGCTTGACACCAGTTTACCCAGTTACTCCTGTAGCATCTGATTCTTTTGAAAAGGAGTTTCTTGTCAGTCTATATGTATTTATTCTTGAGTCTTTATTTCAAAGAACAAAATCTTTGCTTCTAAGTCTGTTTTAGACTGTGCTCTGCACCTCTAAAGGCATCGGCTTTAGATAAATCTTGATTTTAGAAATTGGGCTGAGCATGAATGCCAAGGTTGCATTACATCTCATCTTTATGTGCGTACACATTTCTTGGTGAGAATGGTGTATTATCAGTTGTGGGCTGAGTGTTTGCATTTACATTTACAGCATTTATCAGACGCTTTTATCCAAAGCGACTTCCATTCCCTAACTACAGGGGGCAGTCTCTTCCTGGAGCAACTTGGGGTTAAGGGTCTTGCTCAGGGACCCAGTGGTGGTGATGAAGGTAGGATTCGAACCTAAGACCTCTTGGTCCGGAGGCAAGTATCCTACCGATTGAGCTACCTCCACCCTGCTTGGTAGCCTTGTGGGTTAGTTCTAAGTCACATAGCAAAAAACATTCAAAGCAAACATCTTAAAGTTCTTATCTTTGTCCACCATCAGTATGACATTTGACCATTTCCTCATACTTCTTCAGTTCAGTTCCTGAGAAAGCGCCTTACTCTCATCTCAGCCCAATTCCAATTTAAGATCCTAAAATGCTTCCTTTTTCTCTCGCTGCACTGATCTTTACTTGTCTCAAAAAATCTGATTGTGAGAGAACCTCCTTGGTAAGCTTCTAAATGAGCCTGTACAACATTTGTCTTAGTGATCGGATTCAAGTCTCAGCTAACATAACTCAACAGTATTGAGATTAATAGGGTTGTTAAAGTGTAGAAAACTGAGAAGCCGAAGAGAACAGCAAAAGAACTTCTGGTCCCCAATAATCTCCAAATAAGAAAATTATTTATTTATGATGAGTTTTGCAAGCAGCAAAATCTTCATCTAGGCTTGGTTTTTGTTAACGACAAAACTATTTATTGTAACTATTTATTTTGAAATAGTCACAATAGTGTAGCTGGTGCAGATGTAAATGGGATTTGGGTCTCTGTCGTCTGTAATAATGAGGAAATTAATCCCTCTCGCCAAAACCATTACGCATAATCTCACATATATGCTGATAAACTTTTTTCTGTGCTGTAAGCTTTCGTTGCCTCGTACTTGCAGCGCAAAACTGAAGCAGCAAACTTCAGCAAACAGTTATTCAATAATCAAAGCTAATTCTAAGTCAGCACTTCCATCTGTGGAGTCTTTTTTACATTTATTTTTTATCTGAATTATTTCAGGTGATGTTAATCTGGAACCACAGTATCCTTGGAGATTAACCCCTTAAATTCTCAGGGTAATTATTAAGTTGCTGTTTAGAAACAGGGCAGAGTGGCTGAATCAATTTTAAAGAACTGAGTTTAAGGTCTGTGCCATGTAAGCCTGAACTTGTCGAACAGTTCTGGGCATTTTAAGAGTTAAAGGTAAATCATGTTTTAGGGTTAAATAAGACCCTCAGAGTGTTGTAAATTTTAACTCTTCCCCATTCACTCTGTCTGTCAGTCGGTGGCTCCCCTTCTCCTCTGCACTCAAATACAAACACACTTACAATGGTACATTCTGAACTGCTTTGGTGGGAAAGGCTAGACCTTTCAACTCCATATACCCATGAAATGTGTGTATTTGTCACGATTTCACAGCGTGTGTTTACGGGGGTTATATACAGTGCACAAAATTCAGGGAACCAAACATCAAACCAAGATTCCCTACAAGAATGACAGTTTTGTTGAAGCTTCGTTCTTCCTAAAGGGGTCTTTAAATTCTCAGTGTTGTTCAGGTTTTAGCCTGTCGCTCAGCAGTGTTTTCAACATTCCTACATGTGAAACTCCCTTTTTATTAATTGTTGTAAAATTCTTTTGTCACAAAATGCTTTTTCAGTACTATTTGTTGACAAATCCTGCCTTTCATATCAAATCAGCCAAATATTAACTGAATGCCAGAAATGTTCCTTCACAGCAATTTTGAGGTTTGACAAATTTCACAGAGCAATAGAATCCCATTCAGGATTTACAGGGGTATGCATTTCTAATGATTTATGTTTTATTTGTATGTGAAAGGTCACACTGGACTGGGCTTGTGGTACAGTTAATGTCAGCACAACACTTTTTAACTTTCTTCTTCTCGAATTTTGCTGATAATGGTATACTTGCTACATAAGGTGCTACATAAGTATTATTATTATTGTTGTTATTATTATTATTATGATTGTTGTTGTTGTTGTTGCTGTTGTTGTTTATACTAATACTAATACAATATCACTAAGCTTTCAATACCCTTTGTTTAAAAGACCAGTATTCAATGTTACTGGTATAACCTATATTTTTTTCCCTATTTTTTCCAAAGACTACGGTGTTTTGTAGTGTTAATGATCAAAAACAGTCTTTTTCAGAGAAGGTACACAAATAATGTCTTTGTGTCATTTTTATTCAATTGAATAATATTTGCATTTATGCTTTGCACTACAGCTTTCAGTTCATTATTACAATTTGGCCTGAAACAATAGATTTTAACTTTTAAAAGAGCCAACAGCAAATGTTCCGGTCAGAATTTATTTTCTCAGTGTTGTCTGGGTACTGGTCTGAAGTTTACCACTAGCATGCTACCCAAATCCCAAAACAGACAAAATCATTGTTGCTGTTTTCTCAATTATCTCAGTTTAGCCCTTTATATAAATGCAACCCCCAGTCAAGACTGGAATTAGTCATATCTCTGGCAAATTTTGACTTTTATTCAACCAGCAAGTTTCAGCTTGATTGGAAATGACACAGGCGTCTCCCAGAAGATAATAAGACGGTGTACAAGAGGCATCATTGTGGAGAAAAATATTTTATTTACATTTGAACAAAAAGTGACATGTCCAGAATTATTCATACCCTTCTCAATAATCAATAGAAAAGCCTTTATTGGCAATTACAGCAATCTCCACTCGTATTTTCCCATAGACTGTGTTTGCAAAAGGAATGAATACTGTTGGACATGCCACTTTTTTGATCAAATGTAAATAAAAGCTGAGAAATATTTCTTTCCACAGTGATGCACACCGTCTAATTATCTTCTGGGAAACACCTGTCTTTTCTAATCAAGAAGAAACTTGCTTGTTGAGTAACTAAGTCAAAATTTGCCAGGGGTATGTAAAATTCTGGGCTTGACTTTAAATACTCTGTGTTGTTTTATTCATAAAGCAGTCTAGGCTGCAACACTCCCTATAACTTCAGTGTGAACTGGCAGAGCTAAACTACTGTAGGCTGAAAATGTGGATTTATGTTCATGTGTTTTTGTTAGAAAAACAGTGAATTCAAACTAGCTTTTTCTGCAGTTTAAATTTAAGTAATCTGTTTGCGCTTACATTTCCAGTGTTTTCATAGGCTGGCCCTTCAAACACATGGAGGGATTATGATAAAAGAATCTATTAAAGGGTTCATGACTGGACTAAGACTGCAGCACAGTCAGTGCTTCACAGAGCTGTAAATGTTTTGCATGACCAAAGTTCCTGGAGAGATCTCAAACCTTCTTCACTCAAATCCTACACCAGATGCGGATCAGAGATGTCCCAGTACCATTAACTATATTTAATTATCCCCGCTCTGTATTAACACAGTGAGCTCAGCACTGGATTTTTTTTATGTCAGGAGACTAAAAATAGCGGATGAAACTTGATAATCTGGTCCCACTGCCATGTCTCCACACAGCTTAGGCCCAGATCTATACAGGGGAGCGGGGCAGAAAAATCACAGTGGTGTTAAATGAACTGCTACAGCGCAGAGTTCATTTGAGCCCAGGGGATACAGACAGGCACATCATACTCAACTAAACTGTTTTGCTCCTTTATAATCTTGAATCAGCTCCAATGCCATTTGAGTGGCTTGATCTTCTTTCAAAACCGACATACCAGCGCACTGTGGAATGATACGTCTAGCATCATGGTTTATGGTTTCCAGTCATTATCAGACTTCAAAGTTTTAAAAAAAGGAGTGCCCACAAAAGTGCTATAAAGCTGGGCACAAAATTGCAGTGGCTTAAAGACTAATCTGACACAACGTGCAAAGCTGACAGCAAAATGATGGCCGTGACCACACATTTCATGCAAAAGAGTTTTAAAGTGATGTGGGTGATATGACAAAAACGTAACATCATTATATTCTGTGGTATTTTCATGATAAACAACATGCATGGCAATATATTTTACTGAGGTTTGCAAATAAGTTAGGACTCTTTTTTTCATGATAAATGCTGTTGTTTAGAGACCTAGAAGTACTGGCAATATAGGGGAAGATTGATGTAATGAAGTTGATGCCAAAAGTATGACCTTATGATGACAGCAACAGCTTGATGACCTTAAGCCTTTTGGAAGAATCCTCTGATGAAATCAGAACTTTTTGGAAGATTTTTGGGTCCACTTACATCTGGTGAGCCAAACGGCCTCCACAGTAATGTAGAAGTCTGATCTCTTGTTAAAAGAAGGTGTTTGGTTGCAGTTGTTGCTATTAAAGGTGGCACCACCAGTTATTAAGCCTTCTTTCCTTCAGTAGTTGATTTTGCAAAAAAGGGCTTCGCGTTTCCTCATGATGTCTTTTGCTTATGAAATCATGATACAGTGTTTCTTAAAAGACAAATGCATTTAATTACACACAGTGATTTGTTTATATTTCTTTTAGGAACAGTTAGGTTGTTTCTAGTGATTTCAAGATTTTTTTTGTCACAACATGCAGTAAAATGTATGTCAAATCACACCCAAGACCAAGCCATTGTAATAACATGGAGACTAAAAATAAAATAAGAATAAAGGAAACTTTTGCCCTGTATTTGATTCACGCTGTGCCTCCTGCTTCCATACGGAGGTGTACTAGGAAAGGATATTGGGATCTAATTTACACCAAGATAACAATATATTTTCATATTGCCCACCTCTAGTTTACAATAGTTACATATCAGATCATGTAAGGTCTGGAGTATGTAGACTCAGGCATGTATGCTCAGCTGAGTTCGTTTGTGTGTGTTGTGGATACGAAAGCTTCTCAGCACAAACCCTTGAGCGTTGGAATGCCACTTCTGAGGGTATGCACCTAGTAGTCTCCTTGGGGGTGGGGGGCGTGCTGATTGGGGGTAGTCCCTGAACAAAAGCTGTCCCCCTCCTCCTGCATGTGACACATTCTGGGCTGCAGTCCCACCTCCAGCAGCCTTGTGGACGGATGCTGGGGCTGCATGCAAAGGCTTAATCAGCCCAGCGGGAGCCACCTCTCGGGCCGTGGCGAGGAGCTGGAGGGAATCAGGGCAGAGCGGAGCTCCGTCAGGAAGAAATCATCAGGAGCTTGTGATGCAAATGAAGCGTGTGACACGCAGGGGTTAAAGGCATTTGTGGCCCTGCCAGATGCTTCAGCAGTGTGAAATCAATGTCAAATCAAATGGAATGAGTGGCGTGATCCGCTGGAGCTCTATGCAAAAGTTCAACGACAGTTGTGGGACAGATTTAGAAAGCTGACATGAGTTTCATATTGCTGGCAGAACGAAAACAAAGTCCACTGTAACAGACACAAGGGGACAATAGAAGACTGGTACAATTAAAAATCAAACAAATTCAAAGCAACCCTGCTGTCCTTTAAAGGAACAAACTGATGTGCAAATGTATACCTACTGTTTTTGTGAAATGAGTATATATATTTATAACAGAGATTTATGTAATATGTTCTTTTTTCTGAATCAGAATCAGAATTGCTTAATTTGCCAAAGAACAGAGCAGGGAAGGAAATATCAGCATAAGATATAAAACAGCCAAATAGGATCAAGGGGAAAAAAGTGAAGTAAAGCAATGGTGTAAATCTGTCACGAACAAATATATATA
>JBBPDH010000034.1:3748117-3758693 GCA_037974565.1 Clupeocharax schoutedeni | reverse complement strand
GTGTGTGTGTGTGTGTGTGTGTGTGTGTGTGTGTGTGTGTGTGTGTGTGTGTGTGTGTGTGTGTGTGTGTGTGAGAAGGAGAGTCGGAGGCTATCAGTGCTGGGCAACGCTCCAGTGCAATGCACTATCAGTCACCACTCCCCAGTTTTCTCTGGGAGTCAGGGTGAACTGTTTCTCACACACTCACATAGAGTATAATACTCTGTTACTGGTGTTGAGTTCTTGCTGCAAATCCCAGTGTCTTTGTTGTCACAGGAATAGTCTGGCAAGGTCAAAATGTCATGGCTCTCTGTTTGACCTTATGACCCTACATTACATATGTGCATTATTCAACTGGACACATTTAATAATTCTTCACTTGGATTCCTACCAACCAAACAGCCTGACAACACATGCAAACTAATCTCTGACAGTTAACAAGCACCGTTTGCATAATGCGAATTGGTGACTATTAATTTTCATAAGGTCCTGAAATATCTCTTTAAATGTACATGCATGCAGACTATGTCACCAGTAGCACATTATTCATTGAAGGTACATTAAATGTTTGATAGCCATGTAGTAGTTGCTAGGTTTATAATTGTTATTCTGTCTGCTTTTTGCACAGAAAACCCTGCGTGCTATGCTGGTCTACACGCCGTGCCACACTCTGTCAGAGCGCAGTTGCCTGCAGCAGCTGCTCCGGCCCGTTGTGGAGACCATCTTGGTCAAATGTGCCGACGCCAACAGGTGCTGAGCTCTCAGTCAAAGCAGCATCTGTCTAGCTTTTCACTTAAAGTAGATTCCTGCCACCTAGTGGCATGTGATTGCTGTAGCACATCACCCTCTTTGGCATGTACTTGAAATAAAAAAAGAAAAGTCTCACAGTTAAAAGTAAAAAAAAACCTTCTCTGTTGGAACTAAATGAAGATTCTTTGTTTGTTTACAGTCGCACCAGCCAACTGTCCGTGTCTACTTTACTGGAACTCTGTAAAGGACAGATGGGAGAGCTGGCTGTGGGTAGAGAGATTCTTAAATCAGGTTGGAACTGATGCTGTCTTCAACACCTTAATAAACTGATTTCTATTAGTAACTAATGTAATATAAAACATATTACATTAAATATAATCATTTAGGTGTAATAAATCTTATTATTTATCACCTTTCTTTTTTAAACTGTTCTCTAACTACAATAAAACATGTAAATATATAGTTGGGAATGAAAATGTGAATTTAAAGAGTTAAACCATTTAAATGAGGCTGTTAATTCTTCAGCCAGGTATACACTTTGATTTTAGAAGTCTTGCATGATTGAATTACCTATAGCACACAGCCAAAGTCTACTATTTATATACACTGTTTTGAAAATGATTGGTCTGGTTGACAAAACAAAACATTGAGAGGATGCTATACCACCTTCGCTAATTGGGCCATACTTTGCACTGAAACAAAACCTAAGGAAAACCATGTATCTATGATGTTGAATACAATGCAGTCTCTGCTGTTTGTTTTCACAATTCCGCTAAAATCATGCATGCTTTGTTGCTGCTTAGAATGTCAACAACCACTGTTGCACAACTGAAAGTTTTGGCAAAAGTTATGTGGGTGGGTTTGTTTGTGACATTGAGTAATGGATTTGTGAAACATTTGACAAAACTGCATATCGATCATCTGATCACTCATTCAGAGCATGTTTTATCACTTCTTAGGGCATTGCTGCTCCTCTTGCACTACAAGTCAAATGACAGCTAGTTGAATTCAGCATAATCCCTTAGTTGAGTTGGCAAGAGGCATATCGTGACGGGCTAAAATTATACTGTGTGTACCTGGCTGTATTGTGTGGATAATTATTGATCTTTTGAGATGTAATGTAATTTCTGAACATTATGTTTAACCTTTTCTTTATCTGTGTTGGCGCAGGATCTATTGGTATAGGTGGAGTGGACTATGTGTTGAATTGTATCCTGGGTTCACAGACAGAGGCCAATAACTGGCAGGCTCTGCTGGGCCGCCTCTGTCTGATCGACAGACTGCTGCTGGAGTTCCCAGGTGAATTCTACCCTCATATCGTGTCTGCGTCAGACTGTGGACAGCCCCAGAACCAAGTGGAGAGGTACAGGACTGCCCCATCGAAGTATCAGTATCTATCTGTTCTGAAGGATACAGCGTTAAGGTGCCCTGTTGAAATGTGAGCTCTAGGTCAGCAGTACAAATATCAGATAAAGCAGCCATTTCCAGGCCTTAGAGATGTTATGGAAATATACTGAATATATTACACCTTTGCTGATGTCAAGTGAATACAAAGTGGATTTTTCTTTTATGAAACTATGACACATTTTTCAGTGTTTCATAGAGAAACTATGTGTCCTCTTTCTTTCAAAGCTCATGGTTAGCGCTGTAATCATTTTACAAAATCAGTTATTGATCATCCTGCACCGCATATTTCAGGGTCTTCCTTGCTACAACACTTGTACTCAAGAATGGCTTGTTATTTGGCTGATTAATTGTATTAAGCACATGAAACCATAGAAAACACCAAAAAATATGCAAGGCAGATGTATTCTATACTGACTTGATTTATGACTTCATATTTTAGGTACCAGAAGTTGCTGCCTCTGCTGAGCTTTGCACTGCAGTCCATCGATAACTCCCACTCTATGGTGGGGAAGCTCTCCCGCCGTGTGTTCCTGAGTGCAGCCCGCATGGTGGCCCGTGTACCTCACATCTTCGTCAAGTTGCTGGACATGTTGAGTGTCACCAGCTCCACCCACTATGCCCGTATGCGGCGCCGCTTGCTGGCCATAGCAGAGGAGATGGACATCCTAGATGCCATTCACCTGGGACTGGAAGACGTGCAGATGGCTTCTGGCACACACCAGCACTGTGAGGCCTTTCTGGAGCCTCTGGCACCTCTCAATTCTCCCATTATTACAGAGAGGAACTCACCCACACTTGGTCTTCAACAGCATGGCAAGGTGGTACGAGTAGGTGTGGCCAGTGCAAAACCTGCAGATGAAATTTCAGAAAGGCTGGCAGCTATCAGTACCATCAGCCATGCTGACCAACCAAAGCCACCGGTCCAGCTTCGCTCTAGACCCATGAGCCAGTGTCTTACTTCATCCTCCTCCAGCCAAGCACCCACATTGCCTTCTCCTTCCACCTCCCACACACCAGCTTTCCCTCCAGACAACCCCAAAGCCCGGCCACAAAGTTTTATTCATGGCAAGTTCAATCAATCCTCTCCTGGTGCCCAGCGCAAGTTCCCTGTCCATAAGGGGGCTGGTGGTGGAGCCTGTAAGGACTTAGAAAAATTGCCCTCACCTGTGTTCCCCCAAGCCAGGCCACTGCCTTCCACACAGATCCACCGCCCCAGACCCTCCAGGCCCTCTCCCTCCACTCCTTCCGAATGTGCTAAAGCTCCAGGCCTTGGAGCAAAAAGTAGCATGAAGCTAGAACTTCAGGACCACCCGCCAGGGGACATCTCAGGCACTGTGTTTGTCCCCAGCGATGATGCAGTCTTCACGCCTGTTGAAGAGAGGTTCCGTGGCCTGGATGCCTCCGCCGAGCTCAACTCCAGCATGGAGGATCTTCTTGAAGCTTCAATGCCGGCAGCGGACAGCACTGTGACCTTCCAGTCGGAGGTGGCCGTGTTGTCTCCAGAACAGGCAGGCACCAGTGACAACACCTACAGCGAAGACATGACACAGAACCAGAAGTGCAAGGAGAAAATGGAGGCAGAGGAAGAGGAAGCACTTGCCATCGTCATGGCGATGTCTGAGTCGCAAGATGCTCTGCCTATCATCCCACAGTTGCAGGTGGACAAGGGCGAAGACGTCATTATCATTCAGGTGGATGTGAGTGCAGTAGAGAGAGACTGTTATATTTTTAGTTTATCCTTTATGTGGTCAGTAGAAAGTCTTTCAGTACCATTCTTCATTATCCATTAATCATTATCCATCCTCTGTGCATTCAGACCCCTGAGACCCTGCCTGGTCATACCAAAGCAAAACAACCCTACCGTGAGGGCGCTGAATGGCTCAAGGGTCAGCAAATTGGCCTGGGAGCGTTCTCCTCTTGCTACCAGGCACAGGACGTCGGCACTGGAACGCTGATGGCTGTGAAACAGGTGAAGTGTGAATGTCAGAGAGATGCACATGCCATGGTTAAAGCAGTTCATAAGAACTTCATAATTTGTAGAATTCCAAGGAAAATAGCAGTTTCACTTTACATGCTCAGTTCTTTATTCAATTCTAAACATACATATTTTCTACTTTAATGCAAGAAACCTGGAGTTATTGATTTTTCTCTATATAAATCCATTCTGAACATTGTTAGTCATGCCATTTTAAGGTCAATGTGGGTGAAATGCATGAAATGCTCATGTATAGTTCTGTTATATTTTGTTTAGGTGACGTACGTGCGGAACACCTCCTCAGAGCAGGAGGAAGTGGTGGAAGCTTTGCGAGAGGAGATCCGGATGATGGGTCATCTCAACCACCCTAACATCATCCGCATGCTCGGGGCCACCTGTGAGAAGAACAATTACAACCTGTTTGTGGAGTGGATGGCAGGTAGGCTGTGATTTGAGAGCTCTGTAAAATAAATTCAATATATCCAGTTTCGAGCAATTCCAGTGGTGCGCTAGCTGTTTAAAGTGCCCATTTGTCATACATGAACACACCGTCGCATGGCATAGCACAGCATAGCACACAGTGTAAAGAGCACAAAATTGTTCTCTGCATTTAACCCATTCACCCAAGTGAAGCAGAGGGCAGTCATCACTCAGTGAGCAGTGTGTGGGGACAGTATCATGCTCAAGGGTACCTCAGTTGTGCCATTGTCTGGAGGATTGTGGGTTCAAATCCTAGGACTCACTGGGGCAACACCCTAGCCACCATTTTTTGATGAGGTTAACCACATTTCAGAAATTAAAAGAAATGAAGTATAGACATTTTCATAGGAAAATGTTTGCAAATTGATCTGAAACAAATAGTGGTGTTCCAACAACATTCAAATTTTGATGGTTGAGTTTGAGTTTTTTCCAGTTTCCTTGTTGACTCTTTAAAGTCAGGCAGCCCTCACATTTCTTTGAAGTCCTTTTGATCCTTTTATGATGGAATCTCTTCTGTGCCAGCTCTGGAACCTTCCGTCCTGGTCTAAAACAATCACCTCTCCCTGCTTCCTCCCAGGTGGCTCCGTATCTCATCTCCTGAACAAGTATGGTGCTTTTAAGGAAGCCGTGATAATCAACTATACCGAGCAGCTGCTCAGAGGCCTGGCCTACCTCCATGAAAACCAGATCATCCATCGTGACATCAAAGGTGATTACATAGTGCTGTGCCAGCTCACAGGAAGGCTCTGTTCATGTATACACATCCCTACAGCACTTCTTTCTGAACTACAGACCCAGGAGTTTGATCTGTGAGAAAAGTCCATTCTCACAAAAACTCTGTACTTTAGATGTTGTAATGATGTCAAGAAGAGTTAAACGTACAAATACCTTCTAAAATCTCAGTCTTCCTCTGAATTGATTTGTACATGACCAGCATGGGGTTAAACCCCAATGCTCAGGGAAGCATATCTCAGGAAGCCAAATAAAGTTCTTTCCCATTTTTTTCTGAAAATTGGTAACGCTGTCAATTAGTTTTTAAGCGTTTTTTTTGTTTTTTTTTACAACCATAAAAGTATGAATATATTCATTCCCAATTTGTGCGTTAACTATGGTAGTCTTTAGAGTCAATAAACCAAAATGACTCTTTAAGTTACAAGATTACTCTTCCGAAATAGGAGTGGATATCAGGGACAGTCCTCACGTTGGGCTTAAATTACCCAGTTGGGCTTAAATTACCATTTGCAAGAGAAATACTCCCTGGAATTACTGAGTGGTGAGCTAGTTATTAAACTAGAGTCTAAATAATGATTGTTCATCTCCTCTTGTGACCTTTAAGTTCCTGTAGCTCCACTAATGTAGTGACAAATGTTGGATGAGCCTTGGATAAATTATCTGCTGAAAAAATGAATAAAGTTTCATATAACTAAAGTATCTACTTTTGTGGTATAATACTCCAGAGATCTATCATTATTCATAGTTCCTTATCCCAATATCCTTTGTTCCTGCCTTCATGTTTCCATCTCTCTCCTTGCATAGGTGCAAACCTGCTGATTGACAGCACAGGTCAGAGGCTGCGGATAGCTGACTTTGGCGCAGCAGCAAGACTGGCCTCCAAAGGCACAGGCGCGGGAGAGTTCCAGGGCCAGCTCCTGGGAACCATTGCCTTCATGGCTCCCGAGGTAAGACTAAGTGACACAAACAGGCAAACTGAAGCACCAGCACACTTCATTAATGCAAGGCCACCAACTTTGCCTTTTCCAAACGATCTTGCTTATATCAATTCAGACCAAAACTCCGTATACAGTGTTGATTCATCCTGGTTAATTTGCTTTTGTGAAGAGAGTGCTCACAGAGGTGCAGTCCTCTCCTCGCCTTTTAACTCCAGACATTTAAATGTCAATGGCCTCCCACAAAGTCCAGTGGCATTCAGAATCACGCGGGCTGCTGGAGAAACTGGCCAAAGTGGATTTAGATCTCTCGCTAACTCCAAATGAAAGAAAATTGTAATCCTTTTGAGATGGCCACAATGGGCTGGCCTCATAATGCCTTGTTATTGTGGGCCCAAACCTTGTTTAATTAGGAGGCAGTTCAGCAAGCCTTGCCTCCTCCCTGGCACAGAGTTTCATTACTGAAGCCTCTTCATGCTGAACAGCCCCCCTTTTCTCCTTTTCTTCTCACTGCAAACGCTAAACAAAAACACATTCTTAAAAGTTTGATCTCTGGAAGTTCTCGAAGGGGACGAATGAAAGGATTCTAATTGCAGTGTTCAGAACCTCTAGGACCATGGAGATCTTGAAGCCACTATAAACAGTTTTGGGGCTGAGCAGCACCAAAACCTTGGTTCCAAAGTTCATTGCCCTTGACATAGGCAATTAGTTTAAATGTGCAAAGCCCCTACATGAATCACATGAATCTTTTGCGGTGTGCTGTTGCTGTAGGTGCTGAGAGGGCAGCAGTATGGTCGTAGCTGTGATGTGTGGAGTGTGGGCTGTGCCATCATCGAGATGTCCTGTGCAAAGCCTCCATGGAATGCTGAAAAACACTCCAACCATCTGGCCCTCATATTCAAGGTCTGTTGCTTGTTTTCCCTCCATGTCTCAGGTTTTCTGCTATGAAAGGTGTTAAAAGGCTTAAATATACAAATATAAAATGGTTAGATAATTATGAATGGTAGAAAATTATGAATGGTAAAAGTCATTACTGTGCAACCATCTGAATTTGTCAGTTTGCACTGACTTTTTCCATTTGTTAAAAAGAAACAAGGCAAAAGTATGAAATAAAATACTTACTGTTTGTATTATTTAATAACCAGCAATAATACAGCAATTATAACAGCTAAGGGTGTTTTCCTGTCACATTTCCTGTGTAATAACCTGTGTATTTTGCCCATCCTCAGATCGCCAGTGCCACCACAGCACCAACCATCCCCCCGCATCTCTCCCCAGGCCTGAGAGACGTCACTCTGCGCTGCCTGGAGCTGCAGCCTACTGACCGGCCCCCGTCCAGGGAGCTGCTCAAACACCCCATTTTCCGCCTCAACTGGTAACCCTGAGCATCTACGCCAGCAAACTACTGCTACTACTATTGTTACTACTGAAGGACCTGTCCAGCCTGTACCCTCTCACTGCTGTCATCTCCTCAGCACTAGTACTAGCACAGCCAAACACAGTGGGGTTCTTACTGCTGTAGCCTCAAAACATGATGCAAGAACAGCTCACTAGAAGCCTCTTCTTCCCTGCGAGTGCCTTTAAGACAGTGCCATGTCTCTTAGTGCCATGGTTTCTCTGTTAAGGTGAGTCCCTGTATTGTACCGAATGCTTCCTGCTGCACACTTATGTTGATTATTTCTGTCACAGAATGTGCTGTGGAGCTTTTAAAGTCAAGCCTTCTTAAGCAGAGTTGTTTCAGTTGTTTTCAGATTCCAGACGTCTAAAGACAACAAAGAGTATCAAAGTAATGATCTCTCTGTTGGGTCGTGTGAAGGGTTTTAAAAATTTTCTTTGTTACCTTATATTAGTGCATTTTTCTTTGTTACTTCGTATATGTGCATTTTACTGTTGGGCCATCATGTTTTCCTTCCTACATTGTTAAACACCATGAACGAGTTTCAGGGAACGGTGACTTTTAAACTTGGCTAGTTTAGCTAGCATAATGCTGATTTGTGAATGCTTATAATGCCAATATTTGTCTAAATGTTTTTCTTTCATTCTCTATGGAAATCCCATGTATAAATGAATGTTTTGGTATTTTTATGCATTAAAGAGTTAAGGATGCTTTTATTAGCTTTCTTGGTTCAACTGAGATGCAATTTTGGGATTTCCATTAAAACTGGAATCAAGGGTTTTAAGGAACGTTTCAGAACGAAGTCCCAGTTGAACATCCTCACTTATCTCTTAGCTCGCCGTGTTACGTCATTTTGCGGTTCATTTTCTTTTCCGTTGAATGTTATCAGTATGAGCCTTCAGCTGAAGCTATTCAGAAGCATTTTGGCCATTTTGTTCGTTTTTTCCTCATCGGCCGTGTTCTTGGTGCTGTTCAAATGTCATCCTAATTATCTGATTATATTTTGGTTTTATTTAATTCTTTGGTTCCTTAAGAAAACCAGTGTCCACCTGAGCATTTCTGTTGCACCTCCATGGTGCTCTTTTTTTTCTGTAATGAATACAAATGCTGTCGACTGTTTTGGTGGAGGGATATAACTGAGCTTATGCCTTTACTTTCTCATAAATGTGCTCTTTCAGCAATAAACCTGCTCCTTTCTCTTGGGTTAGAAATGTTGAGCATGTTAATTGTATGAACTATAACTCTTCAAGTGTTTGTGTTCTGGTTGTAATCACCTAAAGGATGATGAGGCTCATTTTGAAAATCCAAAACATTTGCAAAAGAATGCATTACAATGCTAATGTCTGCACTCCCTTCACTCGGAGCAAGTGAGGGGACGTCGGCAATTTGTGACAATTTCAAGATTATTTTTAAAAGAAAAATGGAACTTTATTTAACGTGAGTCCTATTGCTATGTGTGGAGTACAAGCTGATCAAGCTTGAAGAGTTAAGATGTAAATATATATGAATTTTTGGTAGCTAAATTTATTTTACTTGACTCCTGTATTTTTATACCACACTTTTTTCCATAAATACATATTTTTGTTCCTGCTTTGGACTTTATTTGACTTTTATCTTTCTTTTCAATGTCTTTATAAAAAGCTTTAAAGTTATGCACTCTTGTCTTTTTATATACTGGAAAAAAAATCAGTTTCAAATTCATAAAAGCTAATCAGTATTACTTAAATATGTCATGCCTGTAATTCTGTTCTTAAGTGGTTCTTTATTTCTTTTCCCTCTTTGTTGTATTTTATTTTATATTTTATTTTCTTGTTGTAATCTTATGCCCTTTTTGGATTAGAGCTGGACTGAAATTGTGTGAAATAATGCTGTTTCTTGTAACTTGGTACTTTTCCCAACCATTCTCCTTCTTTTCCTTCTCATCCTTGTTTGTTTTTGTTCCTTTTTTTTTTAGGTTTTTTTTTTTTTGAGTTGTTTTTTTGTTTGTTGTTTGTTTTTGTTTTTTTCTGTATAAAAGGTCTATTGCTGTTTTATTCCAGTCTCTACTACCTCAGGTGTCCTATAGAGTTTTCCTCTACCAAAGTTCACTTTCTCATTATATATAATTATATATATATATATATATATATATATTCTTTTTTATCTTTCTTTTTTTTTTTTTGTTTGTTTGTTTCTCAAAGATTTCCAGGGCTTAAGGGCTAACTTATATTAGCACCTTTTTATTGTGCAAATAAACGCATGAAATCTCTGGGTTAAAGAAAAAAAAGAACAAATTGGCTTAAGCTGTATCCTTTAATTTTAAGTATATTGAGATGTTTTAATTATTAAAGTTTTTACCCCATTTTGAAGCCTTTTATAACAAATTTGACTTATTTTGGTGTTTGTCTTTAGTAAATAAAAATGGGAAATGGTCTCGTTCCTCTCATATGTTGAGTGTTATTTCATTGTCTTCTCCATTGCCCCCTTTGCATGTATACATAAAATGCATATTTTTGCTGTCATCAGCAGCTTAGAGTCTATTTTAACAGGCCAGAAAAAGTCATGGCATACTTCTACATCCAGAAAGTTTGGAGAAGGCCCATAGTTTCAGAGCTACAGCACCATCTTGTGGATGTAGCTGCTTTGCTCCTGAACCAGTGCAGGTGTTCGGTTAGGTGTGTGCACTGATTGATTCAGTGTCCTGGTGGAAGCCATTGAAGAAAGATTGAGAGAGTGGTGCAATTTTTTGTAAGCAGTGCACCATTTGAGCTATAGGTCCCTTAAATACCCTGGAGCAAATTGGTCACTTAAATAAACCAGATGGCCAGGACAGTGTAAACTAAACTAAAGATGCTGTTAGTTTATTTGATTCAAGATTCAAGATTCAAGATACTTTATTTGTCACATGCAGTCATACGAGTACAACACACAGTGAAATGTATC
>JBBPDH010000034.1:3731196-3745180 GCA_037974565.1 Clupeocharax schoutedeni | reverse complement strand
ATATATATATATACTTTTGGTTATTGGAGAAATTATTTTTTATCAGAACAAATTATGAAAATAATATAAAACCAAAAAAATCACATTGGTACAGTTAGATGTTTGTGAAATATAAAAAAGCAAGAGATGTTCAAACTTCAGTTTGTTCAGAGCAGGTGTTTGGGTGGCTCAGGTTTGGTGTTGAATCTTCACTGTGAGAAGTGTGTTGTACCCAAGTGAACGGAAGTCAGTCCGTCCGCTTAATGCTCCGACTGCGCTCTGACCTTATGATTTGTAATCAGAAGGGGCAGCAGCTTCTCTCTCCACTCTTAGGCTCTCCCACTGCTATATGATTGTAAGGTAAGGGTGGACATACGAGCTAGGATCACAAAACTCAAATTTCAGGCAGGCGTGAATAGGTGAGAGTGGATTTTGCTGAGAGAATTTCGCTCAACCGGTGAGTCCTGCTGAACATACAGCTTAGCCTGCTAACGAGCTAATAAAGCTCCTTCATCTCATCAGACAGGCTGCTTTTCTCAATCTGAGTCGGGGTATAAAACCCTTTAAGACTTTTACACGAATAATGTAATGCTTCACTATTCAGCAAGGCCAACATTCCTCTCGTTTTTGTTTAGAGACGCGCCAGGAGATGAGTGAAGCACAATCTGACAGCTAGCATCGGTCAAATTCGGATGTTAAAACTTCCATCATGACATGCGACATGTAAATGTGGTCGCATAGGAGACGAGGACTGTGTCCCAAACCTCACACTGCCCAACTGTCAAAATAATACATTATTAGTTACAGATGTTTTCGTGTAGTGCAGTGGGAATGTGTGATCTTGAACGTAGTGTATGTAATAGAAACGTATAGTGCCTCTAGTAGAGACCAGTGTCTATAATAGGGACAAATAGTATCTATAATAGAAACAGTGTCAGTGATAGTGTCAGTGCAGAACTGGCTGCTAAAATGTAACTCATAACAGTAAATATCACTGGATACTTTCAAAACGTTAAATGTGTTACTAGAGGACCCAGTGTTTCTCTGGTTCTTATTCACCAGTTTATTATCAGGTTTTAAATCGCCTTAAATTGTGCACTGCATACATTATAATACGAAGCCAAGTTTTTGTTGGATTAAATGTATTGTTCATTGCTTAATAAATAACACATATAGATTAAATATAAATTTGCCTGCTTATTTTTGGTAAAGCTTGACATGGGCTTTTCACTGCTGAGTGGACCTGAAACAGTTCTTTAGCTTAGCCATGTTACTGTAAGCCAATTTGTGGAGGGGATGGTCACTCCCCTGCCGAGAAGGTCAACTAATGACCCTAACTGGGACACACTCACAGCCTGCCAGCGACACATACACACACACACACACAGCAAACTTAACTCTCTTACTGAGAAGTGATACTGCTGCTCCCTGCATTTCTGTAAGTCATAGAAAATACATTATTTTGTAAGATTTTTCAGAGTGAGTCATTTGATGGATTAGTATTCTTAAATTGTTGTGTATTTGCTCAGTTATATCTGTGGGGGGGGCGTCTTTTGTACTCAAATGTCATGTATTTTGTTTGTTTTGTGTGATGCTGAAGATGCTGAAGTTTAGAACACTGGTAAACAAAATATGTCTGCTAATGTTTTGGTGGTTTAATGTAAAACATTTATTTTGTGGTATTGGCTGTTTGCAAGAGAAGTGCCTGTTAGTTTTCTTTTTTCCCTTACATTTACGGCATTTAGCCGACGCTCTTATCCAGAGCGACGTACATCAGTGCTTAAGAACTCCACGACTGTTTCTTACCTGAAAAACAGCATAAATCTGAGTCAGCTGTTTAACCAAGATACTGCAGTCAGAGCATCTATACATCTGTCCTAATATGTCCTTACATTTACTTTCTTTCTTTTCTCTTCATTTGTCACTGAAATGAAATCCAGCTTGTTTCTATGTCGAACTTTTGGATAGATTGATGTGGTGGTGTGTAAGTAGGTAAAAGGTCATCAGGAACCAGCTTTATGAACTTTCACCTATTAAACATTTAATCCCATTATACTAGACAAGTGCACTGCAGGCCAGGGCATGTGTCTTCCTTCACTGAAGGAGCATATCCAAACAGGGTTCCTGCCCAGTATTCTGATTAAAGTTTTCTGAAGCAGGTTTTACCACTTTTGGATCTTTGTGGCTTTGCTGCCACTAGTGATGTGTGGTTTTTTTTTTATGATTTGCATCCGTTACCCCATTACAAGAGTTAGTCCGCTCCACCAGACCCGTAAAAATAGAACCCAAACAGCGATTTTTGCTAGTTTTTTTTATAATTGTTTTTTATACTGACTTTCATTTTTTTTTACCTGCCAACATACATCAAAATGTATTATTCTATAGATTTTTTTTTCTTAGTTCCAACCATTAAATTTCTCCTTAATTTATTGTTTATATTTATTTTTTACTACACATTGATCATGTATAACTGTATGTGAGAAATAAAGAATCTTGTTTCCTGAAGGGCCTTTTACTCATGTTATAAGCAGAGATCATCTCTTGATGATTTTTTTTCCCTTTTGCAGTCCATTCACAATGCCTGGATCTCTGCCAGCAAGTTATGTGGCCTCTTGGCCCAAAGATGTGGGTATAATTGCTATGGAGGTCTACATTCCCTCTCAGTATGTAGACCAAGCAGAATTGGAGGAGTTTGATGGTGTTGGGGCTGGAAAGTACACCATCGGGCTCGGCCAGGCGCGGATGGGCTTTTGCTCAGACCGTGAGGACATTAATTCTCTCTGCCTGACCGTGGTGCAGCGACTTATGGAGAGAAACTGCTTGTCATACGACAGCGTGGGAAGATTAGAGGTGGGCACGGAAACAATCATTGACAAGTCAAAGTCTGTGAAGACGGTACTGATGCAGCTGTTTGAGGAGTCTGGGAATACAGATGTGGAGGGAATCGATACAACTAATGCATGCTATGGAGGCACTGCTGCCCTTTTCAATGCTGTCAACTGGGTGGAGTCCAGCTCTTGGGATGGTAAGCATCCTTTGGTGATACAGGCAATCAGACAGTGGCTGTAAAGAATTCTAAATCATCCAAAAACGTTTTTTTAAGGGTTGCATCACTTACTTGATAGTTTTAAACGCAGAGTTAACTAGATTAAATTGATTATCCATAAAGCATTGCTCTTGGTAGGCTCTTGCAGGATTAGGCCTTTTTTTTCTTATCAAACTGAAATATGGTGCAACCGTCATGTGAGCTGCTCTGTATTTGTCCTTACATTTGTCCTTTATCTAAGCATGACTCTTAATGGTAATTTGCTGCAGGTCGTTATGCTCTGGTCGTGGCTGGGGACATCGCTGTGTACGCCACAGGCAATGCCAGACCTACAGGTGGTGCAGGAGCAGTGGCCATGTTAGTAGGTCCCAATGCCCCTTTGGCATTTGATAGAGGTATGTGGTCCAACAAACAGCTGACATGAACTTTGACACACTTTGTAGCAGGAGCTTATGAAATAGCTGAGGTCAAAGTCAGCACATTGCTGTGACTTACTACTTTGTTTGTATCTAAACAC
The DNA here is from genome assembly GCA_037974565.1 of Clupeocharax schoutedeni. Taxonomy (NCBI): domain Eukaryota; kingdom Metazoa; phylum Chordata; class Actinopteri; order Characiformes; family Alestidae; genus Clupeocharax; species Clupeocharax schoutedeni. Next base: position 3,741,638 of record JBBPDH010000034.1, on the reverse strand, counting down.
TGATAGCATTCCAGTAAGGTCGGTCAAACCCTTATCTACCCTTATTGAATGTTTAGAAGTTGATTTGCTTTAATAAAGTTTGAATTGCTCTAAAACTGAGTTGCATCATACTGAGGTTTTTTCCCCCCAACTGAGAGTACACAGTGGAATTTAGTGTTAACTGATATTAATGAACAAAGAATATATTGTGATGATGTATGTCTTTCCTTATAGGTCTACGAGGCACCCATATGCAGCATGCATATGATTTTTATAAGCCTGACATGGTGTCCGAGTATCCTATGGTGGATGGCAAGCTTTCCATCCAGTGCTACCTCAGTGCATTAGACCGATGCTACTCCGTTTACCGCAACAAGATTCAAGCACAATGGCAAAGAGGTGCGTAATCATACCAGAATATTTATTCCCTCCATGAACATCTTATCTGGTAGTTTGCTTCACTCTCTAAACACACTGTAGAGTGTTAAGTAAGTAAAGTGGGCTTAGACTATCCCTGTATGTAAGAGTGGTATTCTTAGTTTTCATAAAAGGATTAGGTTGATGTGCTGTAGCCTTATAGACTCTGCTCTTTATAATATGATAGCAAATGTCTTGACAAACAACAACATACTATTATTTAAGACTAATTCAGATAGAATAGAACACATCATGTTTTGTTTTAGTTGCAATATTTCAGAGAGGTAACATATTGGAAAGAGAAAATATCGTGGTCTAAATGAAATTACAGCACGATTACAAATGTAGGAAATAATGTATCAAATAACCATCACAGTAGTTCATTTGCAGAATCTCCTGTCAGTAGAATAAGTGGCTCAAGTGTGTTGGGAGGGTCTTCATTATTTTGATGGCCTCAGCCTGTTGTAGCTAAATTGACTGCAGCTGAACCTGGCATGCATTTTATATATAGTTTATTTGTTTATTCTTGCTGTGGTTAAACAAAGTATTTGCTTTCATTTCAGAGGGCCTTGAGAGACGTTTCAGTTTGGATGAGTTTGGCTACATGGTCTTCCACTCACCCTATTGTAAACTGGTCCAGAAGTCTTTGGCCCGTCTCTTGCTCAATGATTTCTTGTCTCATTCCAATCCCAACACAGAAAGTGGGCCTTTCAGTGGACTGGAAGCATTCAGGTCAGTATTTTATCTATTGATGAGGGCAGCTCATATGACAGAATTTCCACTTGTCATCCTGTTTACAAGTATGAAGCAAAATTCTGGTGCCTGTAATCTGGGCTGCTTTGATGTCTAGCCTAATGTAATAAAGGACTGCACAATATGTCGTCTGCTAGGTTTTACTGTAGTATCAGTCTCTGTAATACCTATATTGCAGATGAATGCAGTATGCAAAAGAGCCCCTAAACAAGCACAGTATTTCTGATCAATCACGCTCCACGTGAGTTTCTGAGAATTGTGAGGAATCAAGGTCTTGATGTAATCCAACAAAAGTGAATTGGTGAATGAATGGGCTGAACTGCTGCAGCCAGAATAGTTAGATACATTTTTAAATGTTACTTTCATGACATCATAAAAACTGTGATATTAACAAACATTTTTGTAACTTATTTTCCATATTTGATCTGTATGGACGAGATCAAATATGGAGTAATTTTAGTAAACGCACCATCTAAAACCGTATTTGCAGACAATGTCGTGCTGATATGGACCCTTTAATATCGTGAAAGTAATCGCAGTTGCAGTATGGAAGAGTAACATCATAAAGTTCTAGTGTTGTGGCTTTACTGGAGGTTCGAAATGTAAAATGAAAACACTGGTCTAAATGAAATGACCACACAGTCACAACTGTAGGAAATAGTTCATTCAAATAATCTCCTATAATCTGTAGAATAGGTGGCTCAAGCTTGCAAAATTGAATTAGGAAATAATTACTTTATTTAGACTTATCAGTACTATGTCTATTCTTATCTCTTCAGTTTACCTTCTTGATCAACTGTTATGTATATATATATTTTTTAGGGATGTGAAGATTGAGGACACTTATTTTGACCGTGATGTGGAGAAGGCCTTCATGAAAGCTAGCGCCGAAATGTATGAGCAGAAAACCAAGGCTTCCCTCCTCATATCCAACCAAAATGGCAACATGTACACACCATCTGTGTATGGCTGCCTGGCTTCGGTTCTAGCACAGTATGTACCATGGTCTCTGCTTTTTAGGAAGGCTGCTCAGCATCCTTCCATAGAAAACTGTGTAGTTCATAATCTTCTTAGGTTTTACATATTGTTAACTTACAGCTTCTAATGACTGTGCTTTTTACAGACATACTCCTCAGCAGTTGGCAGGACAGAGAATTGGAGTGTTCTCATATGGCTCAGGCTTTGCTGCAACACTCTACTCAATCAGAGTCACACAGGACGCTACACCTGGTCAGCATACATATACATCTACAATATACATGTCAACCTCTTGGTTAGTGTAATGTACATGATTTAAGGTGCTCAGTTAAGTGATTTGGTTGTTTGTTTTAGGCTCTGCGCTGGATAAGCTTGTTTCCAGTCTGTCCAATCTGGAGGTCCGACTGGACTCCAGGAGGAAGGTTCCACCTGCTGTCTTTGCTGACAACATGAAGCTCAGAGAAGAGACCCATCACTTAGGTGTGGTTTTTATCTCTGCATTAGGTTTAGATTTTGTGGCTGATGGAGGGAAACGTTCATGTGTGTATTTCACATTATGTGAACAATAACATGAAGCTATAGAGATGCCTCTGTACACATCTGCATTTTCTGTTTTTTTGTCGCTTTTTGTCTTCAGCTTGGACGGGCTGGAATCCTACTGCTAGGGAAAAAGCACCCATGTTTTCCCTTATGTGTGATTAACACAAGTTAGATATGCTTTGTGAGGGCTGATGACCAATACTGTATTTACCGATCTCTTTCACTCCCACAGCAAACTACATTCCCCAGGGTCCAGTGGATGAACTCTTCCCAGGAACGTGGTACTTGACCCGTGTGGATGAGAAACATCGCAGGTACTATGCCAGACACTCGCCAGACGAGGACAGACCCCTGGAGGCAGGACTGGTTGATTCAGTGACAGCAACCGAGGTAGGATTGAATGGACTCAAGGGTGCCAACATCGTGGTGTAAAATTGTGCATGGAAGTGTCAAATCAGCAACAATAATATTACTATCTAATAATATTATTTTTGTTGTCTGTCATACTTTTGCGTAAATAGTTGATCCAGTGACATTTGTATGTCCAGTGTATTTTTTTAACAATGACATTGAGTTGTATCAAAATAGTACAATGGAAATTGAGGAGTGATTTGACATGCCGTAGATAATTTCCTTAAGAATCCTGATCAAATTCAGCTGTTGATTTTGAATGCATTTCTTCCCTCTTGCAGCATATCCCCAGCCCACTAAAGAAGATGCCACGCATCCCAGCCTCTGCAGCCTCTGAGGTGGTTGCCATTAGTAACGGGGATCACTGAAACTGACCTCTATGAGGTACATGTACCCACAGGTGACAGTGAGGATGCGATGAGAGCATGGACAAAAACAGGAACGAGCAAAAAGAGGAAAGGACTCAAGGCACGGTATCTGCCTTGGCCTTAAGATGTATTATTGAATGTTGAAACACACATAGCTTTTTAAAGTGCTCCTGGTTAGGACTGGTCATTCAGTCACTGTGTTTAAGCTGATTTTGTTGTGCAGGCAGATTATTTTGAGACATAAACGGTTTGTGGTGTGCACTGTAGTGTCTACACAATGTTTGATAAGAACGGAAACAAGCTGACACAGTCTAAGTTCAAATCTGCTGCTCCGAGCTGATGATCTATGCAGAGAGTTTCTCTATCTGATGTCATGATAGACAGTGTTTTCAGATGCTCAGTTTTATTATATATTTTTTTTGTTTGCATTAAGTTAGCCTGAATTTTCAAGTATGAGATCTTAGAATCTCGGGTCAGCATTGGAAGGGTTGAGAGTAAAGGGAAGCAGGCACTTTTTTCTTTTTCTTTTACTTTTCTCCTGCTTTTACATATTGCTGCTTTTCACCCCACACTGTTGGCATTTTTATAACATCATATACAAGTATAAGTGATGGCTTTCGAAATACCTCGTAATTCTTTTATAAATCTGTAAATGTAGTTCAGGATGTGTCATCATGACCTGCGTCATGGAATTATGCTTATGCAAAATTGAGTCAGCTTTGTGAAATTCACTCAAAAATACCCAGTCGTCATTTTCAGATTGGACAAGGACTCATTTGTGTCAGTAAGAAACCCTTAAGGGGCTTCAGTGGATAAATTAGCGTAAATAATATGATTAAACGGTACTAAACACAGTGAGGATAGTCACAGCCATAGTAAACCTGCAGATTTGTAAAGAGCCATGTTGGTAATATATGACCAACAATCGAACAACTGTACAAACACTAATTATCGTTCCAATAATTGTTCAGATCATCATTGACATTGGCTGAATCTGTAAATAGCATGTCAGTCAAATGAAATGAGCCTGAATAGTTTTCTTTTTTTTGTCAAGATGCTTTAATTGAAGTAAGAGATAAATGCCAAGCATTGACCATCACCAGAGCATGCTGTAAGCAATAATAAAAAAAACAAGCTCTAAGTACACAAGGCTATTGAAGTGATGTCAGTAAGTGTTTCTGTTATCCAGGGGACCACTAAAGCAGCAAAGGTTTAAGGGGAAAACAGTTGTACCACCATTTAGATTTTTCAGGCCATTCTCTTGTTTTGGAATATACATACATTTAAGTGACATAAGGACGGTGGGTTTTCGTTTCTCTTGGAGAACATTTTTGATGACACCATGCACAATTCATGTTGTTTCTTTTCCAAAGTGTGTGTGTGTGCGTGTGTGTGTGTGAGAGAGAGAGAGAGAGACACAGAGAGAGAGACACAGAGAGAGACTAATGTTTGTTGGTCTGTCTGTTCTTGAGCCCCTTGCCTTTGGTTGTGCCAAACTGCTAAAGTGCAGATCGTTTCCCAAAAACCCATCACAGCTGCAGATATTAAGCAGTTTTAAACAGTTTAGTGTGCCTGGCAGTGGCCAGTCCAGCTCTGCATTAACACTGAACTGCCATTCTGTATGTGTGATGGGTACGAGTACTAGAATACCACAAAAATGAAAGGGCTCAAAAAGCATCTTTACCACAGACTATGTATGATGAACAATGCGAGAATGATAAGCAGGTTTCATTTGATGAAACTGCATTAGACGAGAGCTTTGGTTTCCATCCGTCCATTTTACACAACCTGGGTGTCATTTACAGGCCGTTTAACCACGACTCCAACCGTAATAAACATACGCCAGCGGCTTCTCAGACCTCTTATCGAAAACCCTTTCAATCAGTGTGGTCATTTGCATTTCCTCATGAAAATCCTTCTAAACTGGACCGTTGGGCTCCGAGAGAAAGCACTTGTGGTGATGCAAACTGCTCAACTTTACAAAGCCTTATTCAAAGCATGTCAAAGACAAACAGGATGCGATTCTGAATCATGTACAGCTAGTTGTCTATTTTTTTTTTCCATTTTAAATTCACAGTCAGTCTCCAAGGTTTTAACTTGAAACAGCTCATGTTTACAAGACGTTTCTCGGAGAACAGTCAGTTATGTACAGTACTAACTGTGAGATTATTTATATTTGTAGATATAAAGAAGAATTGATGACTTGATCAGGCTTAACTTTTGTAGAGAACAAGCTGTATAAAAAAAGAGATGTAATATGTCAGAATGTATGCAGAGATGAACTGAAAAATAAATATCTGTTCATTTATTCATGTTGTCTTTACTCTTTTATTAATTCATTCTTTTTCAGACAGAATGGGTGGAAAATGGATTAGTCACAAAAATGATCTTGTGGCCAAATTTATGAATCATTAATGTGTAATTTCTCCAGTACTGTCTGATTCAACACTGAAACTGTACCGACAGGGTTAAGAGAGGTGTACATATCTGGAGGAGTTCAAGAATACAGTATGAGCTTTTTCAGCATATTTTAATACACCTATAACACAAGAACCCTATTGTTCCTTCTGTTCACATAGTTCTTTTTCCCCAAGCGGTAGAATCCTTTAAGATTTTTATAGATAAAAGAAATGTAGTGAAGTAGGAAATATTTTCACACTCCATACTGTCCATATTAAGAAACTGAGCTGCGCAAATGGCCCGTTTTGATTACCCTTTTCATCTGATGTCACAAAAGCCAGTGTGTTTACATACATCCACCTATATTATCCTCCAGCACAGCTAAATTTGTGTTTCAGCCATGACTGCTTTTTGAACAAGAGACACTGCAGGGAAGTCAGAACAAAGCCTGTTTACATTTATCGTGAAGGCACAGTAAGAAAAACAGGGTTTCATTCTAAGAGGTAAAGAGAATATGAAAAACAAATGTAAAAAATTAATTTTGTAAGTAGACCTGCAAATGAAAGAAATTGGCCTTAATATTTCTTACTACAGTGTGGTGTACAGTCTGAAAAACTTAATATGGCTTTTTCTGTCCTTGGTTCCCTTTTGTTTGTTTAAAGGCTTGAATTCATAATTAAGAAATTTCTTTTTTAATGAATGCAAATTAATTAAAGTCAAAACATCTGCATAATTCATTCAGAGAGGGAGGATGTGAAATGGTAAGCTATAGAAAATCTTTCCGTTTCACATTTACAATACAACTAGAAGTCACTGGTTTTTTTTTTTGCATTTTTCCCCCGGATTACCCATGTCTTGACCTACCTGCTAGCTTGGATTCCCTCATGAATGGGGGTGCGTGCACATAAGACAGGTCACCCAAAGCATCTTTTCAAACTGCTGCTAGTGCAACATCATTGGACAGCTTTACACGCTTTGAGGAGAATCCTGACTACCAGTTCTGCTACATCAGCTAACAGAAGCTGGCTAGTATTATCATCATCATCGTTGTTATTATAATTATTAATATTTTGTTATTTTTCTTATTCTTATCATCATAATCATCATAAGGCATTACTATTATTTTAGTTGTTATTATTTCACCGTTTTTTTTTTTTTTAGCACAAACGTGTGCTAAAAGATGGTCTTGCTCTTGCTAGAGCTAAAGACACAGCAGGCGTACAAACAGCCTTCAAGACATTAAAGTACAGTTCAATTACGAAAAGAAACGTGTCACTGTTTAACATGGTTTTAAAATAACACATTTGTGAACGCTGCTAGCCCGGTCAGCTTGGTGATCTGAGCTCATATCTTAACTTATCTGGGTTTATATTGAGCCTATATACGTATTTATGTTAGGACAAAACGTCCTTAAAGCAATTGTAAAATGTCTCAGACATTGTCGCAGCACTGCTCTGTCGTTCATGTCTTTCATATTTTTTATGTCGTTATGTTCTATCTGTGAAGAGGGTGTTCACGTAAGAATTTCATTGTACTCTGTACACTGTACTCTGTACTTATGACAATGAACTTCGGCCATAATATTCATAACCACCGTCTGGTTCCCATCAGCAGTACTGTACACACTTGCTTCTTCACAACTGAGCATTAATGATTGAATTAATATATAGACATTTAAAGAAATACATACATTTTCCCCTTTAAATTGTGAATAGAAATAATCTGGATACAGATCTAGAATTTACTCAGTGAAGTAACATGTGCAGTTACTGTCTTTCAAACCAAAATTTGAGATTGGCATTATGTGTTGAAGCGCTCATTCTTTTCAGTTTTACCACCACACACCACTAGATGGAGACATTGTGAAAGGCAAAAACACAAAACTTTTAAAATCTACATTTTATTATTTAGTGTGTCATGTAGACAGAAACACGGAAAAACACACGCAAAAAAATCCTAATACAGTTTCTGACAGCGAATGGAAAGAGGTCATCAACTGTGTCCTTTTAAGCAAAAAAAAGGGAAATAAAAGAATGAAAGTAAAATTTACAACTCGTTAACCCCCGCCCCCACCCCACACCACCGTTGCTGCTTTATCAGACCCACAGCAGTCCCTGCATGGTTGGCGTTTTGCTGTTGGGGGAAAAAGCATCCGGTTAATGAAATCTGCCATCTCTCTACACCCTCTCCCTGTCTGCATAGCCCAGAGCTATGTTTTTCTCTCTCCGCCCGTTTTCGGGCTGGCCCTGCCTCCTGGATGAGGAATAGCACCTTAATAAAACAGAAGTCCTTCAGAAATCTAAAAATTAGATTCTTAGAGGATGTTTTTTCTTCAGAAAGCTCCACTGATAATCTCCAAGCCTTTACCGTTTAAAAAATGTGTCAAATCCAGTCATTAGTAACATGATATCTTTGACATCTCCTCGAAAGTTATCTTAAACACTATCGGATTTCTTTCGTGACATATTATCTATATTGTCTATTTTTTGTCTTGTTTAGAGAATTTGAAAGTTTATGAAACGCTATTAATTATTTCAATTTGTATGACACATATTATTTATGCTCAAGAAACTTAAAAAAAGTTATTTATTTGGAAAAACATTCACCAAAAAAAAAAATGATTCAGCTGAGTACATGTCTGTCTGCACACACAGCCAATCACAGCTCTAAGAGGGCGGGGCTTGCACGAATACGGGTGTCAAAAAATAATAAGCGGTAGGGTGGAGCTTTAACCCGCCTCGAACGGACAAACGGGGGCAAGAAGATCCAGATTCTGACATTTTACCAGCATTTTCGGAACTTAAACACACTTTCTTGCTGGGAAAGGGGGCTGTTTGCATCGTATATAGTCCGAGGGAGGACGACAAGAGGCCTAGGATAGCAGGGAGGTAAGGAAACAATGTGAAATACGCCTCGAAAACTTTGTTGAAGGGTGGGAAGTTCCTTCCGACTGGTCTCTCTCACTGCACAGCTTTTTCCCCCCAATTTATGCCTCAAATATATTTTCAGGTTTGTAAGTGTCTGATAAAGCAAGAGGTGTAATACATCTCTGTAACTGTAAAATACACTAGAATAGTCCTGAGAGTAGTCCTGAATGTACAGGTAGAGGTGTTTAGATCTCAGCTTTTAACTTAATGTAAACACGGAAGGATAACTTGTATACTTTTCAAAAGTCTTCTGAGACCCTGCTATCTGTGCAGGCTTGGTTTAAAGTGTGTTTTGGACGAATAGTCGTAATTTGTCTCACCACAGAGTAGGACATTTCAGCCTGAGACATGTGGCAACTTCTTCAAGTAATGTAACCAAGTTTTGTACCTCGGCCTGTAACGGTCAACGTGTCTGACGTCGCGTAGCTAACTGGAGAGCTATAAAATATGGACAAAAGTATTGGGACGCCTAACTACTGAACCACCAGTGACTTTATTGGAATTGGTCCCCACTTTGCAGCTAGAACAGTTTCCACTATGCTTTCCATAATATTGTGGAGTGTTTCTATGGGAATTTGTAATCATTCGTTCTATAGAGCATTTATGAGGTCAGGCACTGATGTTGGACAAACAGCCTTGAGTCGCAATCTCTATTCTAGTTCATCCCAAAGGTGTTGGATGGGGCTGAGGTCAGGGGTCTGTGCGGACCAGTCACGTTCTTCCACATCCAACTCCTCCAACTATGTATTTATGGATCTTGCTTTGTGCACTGGGGCACAGTCATGCTGGAATAGAAAGAGCCCAAAGCTGTATCCCCAAGAAATGACGTTGTCCAAAATGTCTTGGTATGCCGAAGCATTAAGATTGTCATTCGTTGGAAGTAAGGGGCCTAGTCCAAAACTTGAAAGAGTAATGACCCATTACTTTTGTCCATAAGGTGTGTGTCACATTGACTCTCATTCTTACCATTCTTGCTCATAGATTTGTAGATTAGTAATCTGTCTGTGTGTTTGTATTGCACCTTTGTATTTCACATACACAGAATGACCTTTCATAGTACACATAGTAGAAAACATGCTAAAGTTGCAATGTGTAATTTCTATCTATATGTCCATATCAATTTTAAATAATCTATATATTATCAAGGCATCATTCAAGTATATTAAGGTGATAAATTAAAACAGGCATTCAACTGTGCACACAAACACAGAGCGCATATCATTTTCTCTGTAGAAGAGCATTGACAATAGAGTGGGACACATATGAGCAGCCACAGTTGATGTTCCGATGCTGGAAAAGTGTAGCTGTTGGGATGTGGAACAGTGTAGATGTGTATGTTAGCCTCACTGATGAACTGGAGTGATGTTTGTGATCCAGAACTAGGGATGCACCGATTGCAATTTTCTTGGCCTATTCCGATTACCGATTTTGTGTGTGTGATCGGCTGATACTGATGTTTCCGATACCAATTTTCCCCCCTAGATAACAGGAAATTAGAGCTGCTGCAACATCGACAAAAAAATGAGTTTCAACTTTTTTAATGTAACGTTGTATTTACTTTCCCTGTTTACTAGTTATTTCTATAATAATGGCATGATAGTGGCAGCTCTACAGCAAATACAAACAAAAATCTAATTTTCTTTAATATAAAGCTTTATTTTCATAATTA
>JBBPDH010000034.1:3684251-3695254 GCA_037974565.1 Clupeocharax schoutedeni | reverse complement strand
TCTGGGTTTCCCTGCTTAGGCTGTTGCCCCCGCGACCCGACTCCGGATAAGCGGAAGAAAATGGATGGATGGATGGAGGATTGAGAATGAGTACAGTCCTGAACAATAAGGTTATTACCATGAATGCCTCCCTAGTTGATTGGGCTGTCACTTGCAATGGCAGGATGACAATCGGCGTTTGGCATGGGCTCATGCAGCCCATTCATAAACTGCTTAGAGCTTATGACGGAGTTACTAAGATCTCAGATTGTATCTGGTCTAAAGGCGAACCCCAAGGTTATTGGTCTGACACCCGTATCTACCAATCAAATGATTTGCCTTATATCATCCCCAGATTATGTTTATATCTTAAACAGGACTTTAACACAGTTTGTCTGGTTCATGTGCTATAAATGTAAATGGACAGGATCCCTGAGTTTAGAATATTTGATGAGTTGTGTCATGGGCCACTCCTTGGGGAAACAGTTCTTTATTATGGAAGCTACTATTTGGGTGTATTCCAACAAGGGATCAAAACCTTCCTACACTGAGGAAATATGTTTAAGGTTAAACAAACTTGATGTGCCTACACCTACACAGGCATATTCTTTCTTAGGTGCAGGTTATTCTGCTGTTTTTTTTTTCACAATATTCTTTGAAAGAGAACTTTAGGATACAAAACCTCCCTCATACTTTCAGAGAACCCGGGATGCATTAGTCACCTAAAGTTTTTAGAGCTACTGAACTGATCTTAAGTTTGCTATATAAAAAATGTTTTATTGTTTTTAAAAAACAAACTCATCTGACATATTTTGACATCTCTGTATTTCCCTAGGTCCTCTCTGCTGCCACTATTGTAGCCAAACACACCTCCGCCCTCTGCAATGCCTGCCGCCTCGCCTCCTCCAAAACATCCAACCCTGTTGCTAAGCGACAGTTTGTCCAGAGTGCCAAAGAGGTGGCGAACAGCACAGCCAACCTTGTCAAGTCCATAAAAGTGAGTGTTCTCTCAAAATTTCCCTCTAGCTGCAGTCACGGGAGGTTCACGGAAAGGCCAGCAAAAGAATAATTCCTTTAGATCCAAAGAATTATAATTCAGTAAAAGATTTTGATATGTTTTTGTTTGCTTGTATTTTATGGGAGATTTGAGTGAGCTCACATAAGTGTTTTTTGTACTTTATTTTATCTTTGGAGTGTTTGTACAGGATTTCTTTATGTGTACACATGTGAGTGTCTGTTTGTTTTGTTATTGGCTCTCTGTGGAATATGAGCACCATGTGTGCAGTGTGTGGATAAGTGTGCCAATTACTTGCAGTAAATGGAGATTAACAGGTTATATAACCGAGAAAGTGTGAAAGTGTATGCTGTACTTGTTTTTACTTAGGCCCTAGATGGAGCTTTTAACCAGGAGAACAGGCAGAAATGCAAGGCCGCGACAGGGCCATTGATCGAGGCTGTGGATAACCTCACTGCCTTTGCATCCAACCCAGAGTTTGCCAGTGTGCCTGCACAGATCAGCCCAGAGGTAATTCCCACTACAAGCACCACCTACACTTTTGCTATTTTTACATTGTGCCTGCTGTTGTTATAAAGTCTTTTCAACATTTTCTTGTGTGTTTAATTTTAGCATACGGCTACATGTTTATCAAAAATCTCTTCATTGCTCAAAAGAGTGGCTTTTATGTTTTTTTAAAAGCTAGGGTCACAATAATTTCACAGACAGAACATATGTCTGTTTTTATGCTGTTTCAGCATAAAAACAGAAATAAAACTGCTTCGATTTAAATGCAGTTTTAGTTGTGGTTTTTGATAGCCGGATGAACATTTCTGTTATTGATTTGTGTTTTGTTTTAGGCAAACATCTGGGGTGTTTGAGTAATTCAATTATTGAATTATGTAACATTAAGCGAGATACTCCATGCATTAAAGTTGTAGATTAACTTGATTATCATACATTTATTTGTGTGTAGGGTCTGGCTGCCATGGAGCCCATAGTTGCAGCTGCCAAAACCATGCTGGAGAGCTCAACAGGCATGATCCAGACTGCTCGCTCATTGGCCGTTAACCCCAAAGATCCACCCAAGTGGTCAGTGCTAGCCGGCCATTCTAGGACCGTATCAGACTCCATCAAGAAACTAATCACCAACATGAGGTACTTTTACAAGTCCTGACTTGGCAGGATAGGCAGTATCACTGCTAGATCGAAAGCTGGGCAAAAAAAAAATATTTGTCTAGAGCAGTAAACTGAAATTCAGATGTGACTGATCCACATTTGAAAAGCTTCTTAGTCATGACTGTTACAACAGTGCAATTTTATAAATTGGCAACACAATATAATTTAAATAAGACCTCTAATGACAAAAATAACACTTGCATCATCCTATAAAGAATTTTAGAGTATGGCAATATGGCACAATTGCCTTATGTTTATGTACTTAATTGCTAGAGGAGAACTGTGTGCAGTACTGGCTGATAACATGAGTTCAGATATGAGAGTCTTTATTCATATTGTCTCTTTTCTACAGTTGTTGAGTAGTACTATCTAGATAGTATTTAGTCATTAGTATTCAATTAGTGGAGTGCTGCTGGAGTTACTGGTATTAATGCTTGGCTCCATGTTGAACACCAACAGAGATAAAGCTCCTGGTCAGAGGGAATGTGATGAGGCTATTGAGGTTCTCAATAACTGCATCCGTGAGGTAGATCAAGCCTCACTGGCTGCCATCAGCCAACAGCTCACACCCAGAGATGATATTTCCCATGAGGTGTGTATCTGCGACTCCACACACACACACACGTACACCATATACAATCAAGAACAAAGAGGTTCTACAATTAAATCATCTTGAACAAAGCATTAACCATTGGGAATCGTTCATGACTGCTTCAGTCTCATCACAGGCACTATCTGAGACAGATGGAAAAAAGTTACAAATTAACATCTGTTGTTGCTGTTAGCTGTAATTTAGACTCACTGGCAGTCGCTGGTAGTCATTTGAAAGTCAAAATGTTTTTGTGTGCCGTTTCTCAGGCTCTGCATGAGCAGATGGCAGCCTCAGTACAGGAGATCAGCCACCTGATTGATCCAGTGGCCGTTGCAGCCCGATCTGATGCTTCACAGTTGGGACACAAGGTATGACATAACCTGAGTACTCAAATACTCAATACTCTTATATCACCTTGTATATCACCAAGGTAAATATCACCTTGTACCTTTCTGGTATTTTTGAAATACTAGACCACAAGCTATAGTTTCATGGAGTAGAAAGTCATCTTCTAGCATGTGTAGAACGGCAGATTTCATTCCAGTCACTGTAGTTTTCTATGAATTCCTTTTCTGGTCCCATTTGGTCTTGTAGGTCTCTCAGATGGCGAGCTACTTTGAGCCACTCATAATGGCAGCCATTGGCACAGCCTCAAAGATCCTGAATAGTCAGCAGCAAATGAGTGTGCTGGACCAGACCAAGACTCTGGCAGAGTCTGCCTTACAGATCCTCTACACAGCCAAAGAAGCTGGTGGCAACCCAAAGGTAAAAAAACAAAACAAAAAAAACATCTGAATTAATGTTTGGTTTTAATTCGACAGCTAGAAAACGTAGGTGCACATAACGTAACAGTCCTCGTTCCACTTCATATATATTGATTATACATTTTAATCACAGATGTTTCACTCTGGTTGAAAATGTTAGCTATGCTGAAAGTGTTGTATGCTTATTTGAATGTCTCTCAGGCAGCCCATACCCAGGATGCTCTGGAGGAAGCTGTACAGATGATGAAGGAGGCTGTGGACGACCTGGGCGGGACACTGGCCGAAGCAGCCAGTGCGGCAGGGGCTGTAGGTGGTATGGTGGACTCTATTAGCAAGGCCATCAACAGGATGGAGGACTCTGGAGTGGAGCCTGAGGGAAGTTTTGTGGATTACCAGACCACCATGGTGAAGACTGCTAAGGCCATTGCTGTTACCGTGCAGGAGATGGTATGACATTCATTTTTATTAATATCTTAAGCTGCAGGCTTAGTGTTCCAGAGTTCATATTAAACATATTCTTCAATGCATTCTATAAATGATTCTATAACTACTATAGAGTTAACACATATGGGTCATTGCAGTTCATGGGGCTGACCTTTAAAAATTACCTATGCTTTGTAAGAACAATGTTTGTGGATTCTTTTTACGGAGTTTTACAGTTTTATGTTCTTGATAGTCTGGGTTTCTGATATTAATTTGCTGTCACCAGGTAACCAAATCAAACACCAATCCTGATGAGCTGGGAGGTCTGGCCAATCAGTTGACCACTGAGTTTGGAGACCTCGCTTCAGAAGCCAAATGTGCTGCCATTACTGCTGAGAACGATGAGGTAAACCTCTATATCTCTGATTAACCGTTACTGTTTTCAATGGATACTGTCACAGAATGTTTTTGCCAGTGTCAGAGCATCTGTAGTATTTGTGTATGACTGGTTCTCCATCTGCTCTTACAGATCGGCTCACACATTAAGAAGCAGGTGACAGAGCTGGGCTACAGCTGCACTGGTCTTGTCACTAAAGCTGGAGCACTGCAGTGCAGTCCCAACGATTCCATCACCAAAAAGGAACTTATTGACAGTGCTCGCAAAGTCTCAGAAAAAGTGAGTGGATAGCTTCTCTTTGTTGGTTTTAATTCTTCCTAAAATCTCTCAATAAATCTTGACTAGATGTCTTTAAGACGCTTCATCACAATTCTCATCTTAATTTTCTGTCTCTTTCACTTGTTCTCAGGTGTCTCATGTGCTGGCAGCACTGCAAGCCGGTAACCGTGGTACTCAAGCATGTATCACAGCTGCCAGTGCTGTGGCTGGCATCATTGCTGATCTTGATACCACCATAATGTTCGCCACAGCAGGAACGCTTAATCGGGAGAACGCAGAGACCTTTGCTGACCACAGGTGTCTAAATGTTTCAGGGTTTCTGCACTACACTGGCAGTTTAGATAGAACTCCATACATGTTACGGCATAAAACAAGAAACAGGCTTGTCATACAGACAGAACTTTGAATGTGGCAAATGTGTAGAAAGATTACTGAAAAGCAAATAGTTACAGCCTTATCACCCCCTTGTCTTCCAGAGAGAACATTCTAAAGACAGCTAAAGTTCTTGTTGAGAACACAAAGCATTTGGTGTCTGGAGCAGGAGCCAGTCAGGAACAACTGGCCCAGGCAGCCCAGTCCTCTGTCAATACCATCACCAAACTGGCCGACGTGGTTAAGCTTGGGGCAGCCAGCCTGGGATCTGAGGACCCTGAAACACAGGTATGTCTATCTATCTTGTGCCTGTCTGGGAAAAAAAAGACATTCATTATCCTACTCTTAAGTGTATAGCTTTTTTGTTGATATTAATGGCCTTGCTGTGTTCACTAGCTGTAAAAAATCTGCCATTATTTCATGCTGATGGTTTCTTTTGGCTCCATACTCTTGTGTCCTCCAGGGCATGTCTGCAGAATTCCTTTTGATATCTACAGGCTCTGTAAGGCTCTTGTCATTGTTGTGATGTTCTTGATGCTGTCGCTAAAATGAGTTTGACCATCGCTGTAGTATTCATAAAAGCCTGTCTTCTCTAAAATACATTACGTCCATGGCAGACTGTGTTGTGGCACTCAGTTGCACTCTCTTTCTTTCCTCCTTTTTGTCCTGCTCTCCTCCCGGCGTACAAGGCACTTTATTCTTCCTGTGGCTTTCCTCTTGGTCGGGATGTGGGTACTGTTTGTGTCTGGAAATGAAGTCAAAAAGTGTGTTTTTGTCTGTCCGTCTGTGTTCATCACCATTGAGAAATGGACATCCAGTTGTGAGGGAAAAGCTGGTTTCCATCTTTAAAAAAAAGTCGCAATAGAAAAATAAAAGGCTGTCTCATTTATTGATTTAAATTATTATCATGGTCATAGTTGGCCATGTGAATGCTCTATGTTACATCTTAAATTAGTGCCACCTTTCTGTTTCTTCTGATTAGCCTCACACAGCAGTAAGGTGGTTCATTCCTCTCCCAAAACTTTGCACGTGTTTTCTAGTCATGCATAATTTTTGGGTGTATTGCTGCTTCCTCAGATCGCACCAGCACTTTAGTGCAACTGAGGATCACTTGGCTGATCTAAAATACATTTAGTATTCTGTTTAGAATAATCCTTTTGAAACGCGTTTTGATGGTTTCTGAAGTTTCTGATCTTTTGTTCTGTTTTATTTCAAATATTTTGAATATTTAGCCTTTTTTTTTCAAAAGGAAATTATTATAATTCACATACTGCAGGATTTTAGGAGCCTTTCATGCAGGATTATAAGGGATTTTTAGAGGGTTCACACACTTTAGCTTATAACTGTATTTGTGTGTAGGCAGATGTGTTTGTGTACATGTTCATCCTAAAACTACACTAGTATTAAAAAGACTCACACACTGGCCAGAATGGTCCTTTCTAGCCCACAAGCAGCACACACTGTGAGACTCTTCCCAACAAAATCTGCTACCTCTTGTTCCCATAGCAACACTTAATAATTCATTGGGGGGAAACATTGAAATAGTTGTTTACTGTGGTGAGAAGCAAAATCAGTCCCTGGTGCAAAGACATCCACTAAAATAAATGGTGGTCCAAATTTTGTCTTTATAGCATCAGGCCAATTATATTTGAAATTGGGTTTTCTGCATTGAAGCTTTAGTATAACTGTCTTCAGATAGACAGCTCACCTCAGAACTGTTGTGTGGTTATATTTTAAAATTAACTCAGTAAAACTGGGTTTATTTCTTCACCATGTGTGGCTGTGCGTTGATTTCAGTGCTTTGCTCCAGTAATCATACTGTCCCATTTAAAATGCCCTTGGTACCAGCATGAAGGTCAGTGTATATGCAAAGCATGTAATTATAAGTAATAAAGTATAATGACTTTCCCTTCATGGGTTTTTCCACAACGAATTCAAACCTTGACTTTTAATCTGAGTTTTAATCTGCAGTTTCTAATTATATCACAAACATTATAGAATTTGCAACACTCAGTCTGTAGCAATTAAAATGTTCCCTCTAAAAACGCTTACAGTTATGCACAGATGATTATATTCTTTAATACTGCTCACTATTTAAAGGTTTTTTAATAAGACCTGGAGCAATAAGACCCCCCGCAAACATCATTAGCTTATGCTTGTACCTTACTAGTATCAGCACCACTCCCATATCTCATTTGTTTGTTTGTGCAATCATTCATTGAATTCTATTTAAATGTTTCATTCCATTTAAATTCAAATGTGTTTGTGTGTGTGTGGACACTAGATGCCAGTATTGGTCTTTTCAGTGGCAGTAACAAGGCTATGCTTTTTTCTACAGGTTGTTCTGATCAATGCGGTCAAAGATGTGGCTAAAGCTCTGGGTGACCTCATCAGAGCCACCAAGGCAGCGGCCGGCAAACCCCATGATGACCCTGCCATGTTGCAGCTCAAAAACTCAGCCAAGGTAAGACATAGTGGAAGTGTCATCAGTTTCCCTTTTTCTGTAAGATTCCAAATTAGGATATGTGCTTTGTTATTTTCCATAAAGTAGAGAGATACATTTGATCCTGAATCAACAGCTGATCTTACTTTTGCACATTACACTCTTTCCTAATTTAGTAGAGTTTTTTCTGTTTGAATATATGTAAATGTATTGTGTAAAGAGATGATTGGCATAGATCAAACCACAACACACCTTTCGAAACCATTTCAGTTACATCAACTTTTTGAATTTTGAGTAATATTAGATTTGCAATAGACTTGCATGTGGTTTTTATTAAACCGCTGCACCAATCAAGTAATTGTGTCAATATTTTCAGTCAGACAGGCCACACTGTGGCATAGATATAATGATCAGTGTCAGTCAGCTACCACTATTTCTTTAAAAACGCTCAGCATATGATTATTATATGCTAATTATTCCAACTATCATGCAGTAAATAACTAGCTTCATCACAAAAACTGTACATGCTGGAAAAACTAAACATTTTCTTTACCACTACCACTTCAGAGTTTAGGAGTTCTTTTTGTAGCAGCTGCAGATCAACGTGAAATGATTAGTCACAAAACAGACTCATCCGACAACCCCTAAGTAACCACAATATGCAATAGACAATTTAAGCTAAAGGACATAAAACACTGACCAAAGAAACACCAGGAATCACACCTGGAATCTTCTTCCCCATTCACACCACTCTATTATACTGTTCCATGATTCTCTTCATTTCTTTTTCTGGGCATTCTCAGAACAAGTGCACACGTTAGAATATGTGATCGGGGGCTCCTGGAGTTTGACATGCAGTAGTTTCTTCTCTGGACTTATTGGTACCGATGATGTGTTCTCACGAATTGGTTTAATGAGCTGATAGGGTGATATTTGATAGCAACATCTCTCTTTACTGTTTAACTTTTAACTCGTGAAGGTGAAAAGACAGGCTATTATCTAAATCTAAAATGGAAAGATTGTTGCCATATATCAGTGTTTGATAGACAGCCATACACCTGTCATCAACATTTTCAAGCAGTGAGGCCCAAGTTGAACATGGAGTGTAAAAGGATACTTTTTATGTTTTGTTTACTTGCACTGTTTTGTCACCTCATAAAGAGAGTGTGTGGGTATATGTGTCTGCCATCATAGATCACAGAACTGCATGATCCACAGTTTTCTTTCTGAGTCGGTCATGTTTTTTTGCAAATCTTTTCAATGTGAGGGCAGTGGTCATTTATCAGCATATTGGACTCTGAGGCGTTTGTCAACAGCTGAGAGGAGTAATTCAAACCTAATCCACCTACCGCCATCTTCATACGGCCACATACAAACTGACTTTCTTTTCCCTCTTTGCGCCCCTGCATTTAGTGCTAGTGGGAAATCCCTTCCATGGTAAGTGAGCTGACCAGAGAGAAATAGTTGGCATGTCTCAGAAAAAGAGGTCATGGTGTGGGAAACCTGAACATGTCAAACATTCAACTAGCCAAAAAGAAGTGATGTACAAAAGCAATGTTGTACAATAGGCAGTGCAGAATATATGTACGTATAACATGAAAGTGCAGCATGAAGTGTCATGGTAAACTGTGCCAATGGCTTTCTTTAGGTGATGGTTACGAACGTGACATCCCTGCTGAAGACTGTGAAGGCCGTGGAGGACGAAGCTACTAAAGGCACGAGGGCTCTGGAGGCCACCATCGAGCACATCAAACAGGAACTAGCTGTGAGGAAATCATTAACCTTATACACCCACTCATTCAAACTACAACACTCAGTCTGTAGATAAGCTTTACAGTATAGTATTTAATGTGCTAAAACAAGATGAGGATTGAGCTGCATAATGGGGATGTGCATTCAGATACCAATGAAAATTGACAAATGATGAAACACTGATCCTAGACAGACAATAATTGCACATGCCAAAAAGGAAAACTGGTAGAAAATTAAATTCACTTTATTTATTTCTAAAGAGGTTAAACATAAATGCAATCTCTGGAATTACAGCACTACTTATGTGACAACAGGAAATTTCCTCTACTGTGGCCCTATGGGGTAATGGCTGTTAATAGTGTCACTGACAGCCCTTGGTAAATAACAATTTAATGCAATATTTGTTAACAGTTTACCATTATTTCTCAGGTGTTTAGCAGTCCAGATCCTCCTCCCAAGACGGCTACTCCCGAGGAGTTTATCCGCATGACCAAAGGCATCACGCTGGCCACAGCAAAGGCAGTGGCTGCTGGGAACTCATGCCGTCAGGAGGATGTGATTGCTACGGCTAACCTGAGCAGAAGAGCCATTGCTGACATGTTGCACTCCTGCAAGGTGACAGTCATGTTTTACACCAAAGTTTTAGGTGTTTTTTATTTTGAGTTCCTTTTACTTGGAAGGAGTCTCCATCCTGCTCTCTCTTTCTTGTCTGTCTCTTCTTTTTCTGAATTTTCACTTATTTTTAATTTCTGCAGCAAGCGGCCTACCACCCTGAGGTGAGCAATGAGGTCCGGACTCGTGCTCTGCGCTTTGGGACGGAGTGCGCCCATGGCTATCTTGGACTCCTGGAACATGTGCTTGTGGTGAGTTTGAATTTGCGCCCCCTATCAGCCTGCTTTTTTACTGCTACAGCAGTCAAGGAGGTCCTCTTACCCTCTCTCTCTCTCTCTCTCTCTCACTCTCACACTCGCACTCACACACACACACACACACACACACACACTTCTCAAGACCCCCAGAGGTGTCATTAAGGGTAAACCCTGTGTGAAATGCTTTGGGTGTCATTTGACCTTGAGCTGCTTGTTATTTCAGCGTGGCAGTAAAAGGCAATCATGAGCCCATGTGTCTGTCCTTCCTCATACTGATCTGTTCTTAGCATAAACCCGCACCGTTACGGCATTATCACATAAAATGTGCCTGAGCTGTCTTTCCTATTTTCTTTTTTGCTGCAAGGATCTTGACCAATCTCAGATGTTCCATATTAGATACAGCAAGTCTTCTGATGAATATAAATGTGGTTAAAATAATACAGGCCGGTCTTTAATTAGGTCACATCAAGTGTAGGCATATCACTATCACAGTATGTAACAATGCAATGTAACAATGTTGTGTATTTACTATGCTGCCTTACTCTTATTTATGCCAACTGATTAACATGCTCAATTGAATTGAGTATTTCCTGGTCCAGTGATGTAATCTCTGTTCTGTTTATGTTATGAATATCACTTTTGAGTGTCTTCAGTGGTGTATGACTAATTTTGGGTACAGTGATCTTAAAGTAGATATTCAAAGCCAGAGTGAATGCAGATGCCTGCTCCGATTATCTTGTGGTCCTGGTTCTGGACAGAGGGTTTATTCTCAGTCCTGTGTAAAATATGGTTGGCAAATTTTCACATGAATCAGAGTGATATGTTCCTGACCTGTTTACCTTCCCCCTTTCTCTTTTTTGTGTGTGTGTATGGGTCTGTGTGCGCGTATGTGTGTGTGTGTGTGTGTGTGTGTGTGTGTGTGTGTGTGTGTGTGTGTGTGTGTGTGTGTGTGTGTGTGTG
>JBBPDH010000034.1:3646271-3660722 GCA_037974565.1 Clupeocharax schoutedeni | reverse complement strand
TTGCAGTCAAATTGCATTGCAGTCAAATACATAGACTTTAATGTGGAATTGTTTCACCCATTTCCGCTATAACAGCTATAACAACAACCCATTCATTCTGTGGAGCATTTATGAGGTCAGGCACTGATTTTGGACGAGAAGGTCTGGCTCACAGTCTCCGTTCCAGTTCATCCCAAAGGTGCTGGATGGGGTTGAGGTCAGGGCTCTGTGCGGGCCAGTCAAGTTCTCCCACACCAAACTCATCCTACTGTGTCTTTATGGACCTCACTTTGTGCACTGGGGCACAGTCTAGCTAGAACAGAAAAGAGCCTTCCCCAAACCTTGTCCAGCATGGCACTGTCTCCAACATGTAGGATTGTTATACCTGTGACTACTGGATAAGCCATACTGTTTGAGCATAAAATATGAGACAGTATTTCTCTATTTGTGCCATTGTGTTGTATTCGGTTCTGCTGCTCCCCTGTCCTGGTGGGCTGCTCGTCAGAGTGGCTTCACTGTCATGCCATGCAAACCCTGAAAAAGGTATGTCCAAATACTTTTGTCCATATTGTGGATCTTCAAAACGTGAGAGGCCTGTGACTTATTACGTCACGGTAGATAAGAAGTGGGCGGAGTCTGTGGGGGGTCCGCGGAGGGTAACTTTTCTACGGGGCAGTTTATTGTAGGAAAAGGGAAGCAGACAGACGGTCCTCTGAGAAACCAGTAAATGGCATGGTTTTAAATCCTGCGGGGAGGAAAAAGTATCCGTGTGCACCGATCGATAGGCTTGTGAGAGGGTCTGGTTCCTCACGATCCGGCCTGAGGTGTCCCACCGTAGCTCAGAGTAAAAGATAAAAAAGCTGAAGACCAAGACTTGCTTCCACAATGGCTGGAATAACCTCCATCGAGGCTGTGAAGAGGAAGATCCAGTCTTTGCAGCAGCAGGCCGACGAGGCAGAGGACCGTGCAGAAGCTCTCCAGAGGGAGGTGGACTCAGAGAGACATGCCAGGGAAAGAGTAAGACATGATGGACATTGAGGGAGGGGGCGAATTTAATTATCTCCAGCTTCTTTATCGACTTTTCCTTTCCACTTTAAAACACTGCAGCAGCTGAACTGGCTTCCGACCAAGAGCTGTGGCCTTTAAGGTGGAAAACAGACAATAATGAAATACTATAAATACTATAAATATTATTAATACTATAGGGTATACATATTATAAATATATAGGCTATAAATACTATAGATAATTAAAATACTGTTGATACGATATGATTTAAATGCTATAGATAAAAATTCTATAGATATTTAAGGCTATAACTAATATAGATTAGTAAAATACTATAGATACAATAGGGTATAAATACTATAAATATGAAGGGTATAAATACTATAAATGTGAATTCTATAGATAAGTAACTTACAGTTATTAACGACAGAGTCAGAAATCTTTATTGATCCCGGAGAAAATTGCTTATGTTACGACTGCAAATTAGTAAATGACTTACAGGAACAATTTCAAATATGAAGTCTAAATAAATCCAATAAAAATCTGCAGAAAAAAATACTCAATATGAAATTAACTGTTGTAGATGCACAAATGCTGGGTATAAATACTAACTTACAGTTTAAAGAATTACCAGTATGACAAATGGTAGTTAGGAGTATGGTTTTTGCATGTAATAGTTGTGGTATTTCATATGGTAAGACTATTGCACATAATAAGGTATTGCACACACTATTCCAGCAAAAAGTGAATTTTAGCTTTATGAGAGGGAGATAGGGGGTCATTGTGTGCGTTCCTCCTGCCCCTTCATTTACATGAAAAAATTTGAAGTAGTGCCCATAAGGGCCGCTCCGTTATGAATGAATTTGCAGACTTTTGTTTGTGGGTTTCAGGACAGAGCTGGTGGTTCGTGCAGATCGAGTTTCCTTGTTGCTATAGTGATTTAACGACCGGCTGGTTACGTGCTGAGCTCTAACCGATCAGCTGTTTAACCCACTAATGTTATTTTTATGTTCCAGAGGTTTTTTTTACCAGTCTGGTCAAGCCAGTATCATTAAATGTAGTGTAGTAAATCTAGTCTTTTGATCACACACACTGTATTTAACAAAGCAACAGAAAAGACATAGAAAATGCATGTGAATAAAAAACAACACACAGATCTTTGACCAAAGTATATACAAAGTGCTATTGACCATTCAAACTAAGTTCAGTGGTATTTTTCTGAGGTTTTTGGACATGGATTAAAGGGTTTCACTATTAAAGTTTTGCCTCTAAATCTAGTCAAAGAACAACATAACAAATAGGAAAGGAATAATGCACAATTTGAGAGCTTGGGCAACATTGTGGTCACTTATTGCTGGTTTTCTTGCCGATTTTTTGTCCACAGTCATTAGGGTACTGACGGTCCTCTTTTAATTTGACCCAAAATCAACAGGTTGGTGTTTAAACTATTCCTTTAATTTAGTAGTCTTGATGTCACTCCTTAAATTTAGCCAAGTGACTGGTGTTGCCACTCTTATTTGAATTTGATCTCTATTTCTGTCACTTGATTACAGTTATCAGTGTATTTTTAAACCTTCCATTTAATTGGACCATAGTTAGTAGTTATAGTACCTTGATGTGAAAATGCATTGGCATGTAGGCCCACCTTTCTTTTACCTTTCTATTTACCACCCCTGTTGATTACTATGGCACGGTAAGGTGCTGTAAGCTGTTTCATCTGATCCCAGCACATTCTGTTGCCACAGATGCAGTCTGGGTATTTAACATGATCAAATTAGCTCTGTCATTCACAGCCTGGCCTTATGGTTCTTTTCTCGAGCTATCATTTTGAAACAGACATCACAGTCCAGGCCTTAGAAGCCCCAAAGAGAAGAAACTTGCTCTTGGTGTGGTGGGAGTCAAAATGGTTTGACCCAGGGAGTAGTGAACTGTTTTGTCAACCTGCTCCCACTTCCTGCGTCCCCTCCCAGTCTCATTTTCTATTGGCTTGAGTCAACCTGGCCCGGGTCCCAGAGAGCAGAAGGTTAATCATTTCCTGTGCTCTCTTCACTGCCTCAAAGCAAAAAAGACCTTGGCAATGTCCAAACTTCTCATATGTCGCATATCTACTGCTTACCTTTTCTGCAGAAAGATCTCAGGCAAATATGACTTGGGAGTAATTTCCTTTTTTTTAAAGGCAGTCTTTTATTTATTAAGGGATTCCAGTTTTAGTTAAGGATTCCTGTAGCAGGGGCCTCGTGGTGCTTTACCGTAGGCCTACAAGTATAGAGGAGTCTTTGAGATTATTTTTAGTGGAAGTGAAATTAAGGATTTATAAATGGTTAGTCTCCAACAGTGAGAGCAGAGTCAAGGGAAAAGGGCAGTAATGAGCAAATCCCTAAACTAACCCCAAAACTGAGTGGTTTGATATGAAAAAGGAGCAGGTATTTCATTACTTTCTTTGGTCTGGAATTACAAAACAGAATTTCCATGGCACTTCTCTGGAACACGCAGAGCTGTATTTCACCATGACTGTGGTCAAAAGGTTAAAAAGCTTTCCCAACATATTTCAGTAAAGCCATGGCAATTATTTGTCATATATTTTGTTACTAGGGTCGTCATGATTCCGGGGTTTAGATTTCGATACTGATACAAAGAGTAGTGTCACAACACTCATGAGCAATACTATAGTAAACGGCTAAAATACTCATTTCTGTCTGAATGCAAAATTCACTTAACAGTGTTTAATTAACATTTCTTTTTTTCTGTCAAAACGTCTTTAAATATCAGTAGAATACACTGATGCAGGGTTGACCTTCCACTATTGATTATGCTGCTAATCAGCAAACAGTGAACCTTTCATTTGACTTTAAATGCATACAATTTGTAATTATACAAATTGTATGCATTTTTGTGAGATCATTTTCGCCTGCATGTTTGCATTTTTGTGAGATCCTGCTGGTGTGGGTTCATCTCTTTCAGTCATGATCACTTTTACCAGTTAATTACGGTTTGCCAGTTAATCAGACAAAGAGTTTTAATGTGAATTATTCATTTTGGCCATAGGGAATATTTGGAATGCCATTTGTTGCATTCCCCGGCTGCCTTGGTGAATCTGACTGGAATTGGCTTGGGCTGAGAGGGTTTGACAGGGCGGGGGTTTGATTAGCTGTCTTCTGCTAGGGATTGAGGAACACTGGCTCTTTTATGCTGACGGGACCACTGCCTATATTTCAGTGGGACACTTGGAATTCTGGAATTTGAACTTTCTTACTCTAATCTCGGCCATCATCGTGTCTCTCTGGGTCTGCTGCTTCTGTCTGTCCACACCTGGAGCAGGGGGTCATTTGATGGATTTTTACAGCAAGTGTAGAGCTGGGCTTTGATGCATGTGTTTTTTCGGTTATTATCATATTAAGCCTAAGCAAAACTTCAGAAATACCTAGTGTTTATTTTCATATGTTTGCTATCAATGAAAACCCCTGGCATTGGAACAGTTAACTGTCTGTTATCAAGGCCTACTTTAGCAGGGCAAACAATGTGTTGCTCCAACTAAACCATTTGGTCTACAAGGCCGTACTGTGTGGGATTCACAGTGTGTTCAGTGTCTTTGGTTCTGAGACAGTGGCCGTAACACAGCCAGCACAGAATGTGTCTTGAACTCTCTAAGGACGCAGAGCTTTGAAAGATGTAGTCTCGCCCATGACAATGCGCCACAAACCCAGATGCACCAGTGCTCTTTTACTTCTCCATTCATTTCCTTCGAGCCTTTCTTCTGGGTTATTGTATCTTTCCTGTCCCACCAAAGACATTAGGGGATTAGCCATGAAAGCCCCAAGCACAAAATATCGAAGCTTTTTGATCTTGCAGTGTGACAAGTAGGGAGTTGGTCTCTTTCTCCCTGAACTTTACATTTTGAGGTTTATCTGAAAAGTAATTAAAAGCTTCTGAAGAAAAACATTCTTCGGTGTCCCATGGAAGGATGTTCTGTGGTATATAGCTTCAGAACCACTGGTTCCCGAGATGTATGTCTACCTAATGATTTAATGATTGCTTTGATAACATCCCAAGGGTCAGTCTGTTCTGAGGACAGATCTTGAGGAAAACAGTTACGCTTTTAACTGCTTAAATGCTGCCTTTTAAAACAGGCAAGCAGCCAATGCAGCGTGAGATAGATCATACACTCCCCATATTTCAGCTCCACATGCCTGTACACTCTCAGACTGAATGGTGCTGTTTTGAATGTTTAGCTGAGTGTGATTAACTCTGGCTGTTCTGTTCTTGCAGGCTGAGGCTGAGGTAGCATCCCTGAACAGACGTATCCAGCTGGTTGAGGAAGAGTTGGACAGGGCCCAGGAGAGACTGGCCACAGCACTGCAGAAACTCGAGGAAGCAGAAAAGGCTGCAGATGAGAGCGAGAGGTGACTTCAGTTCACACACTAGTTGTAATTGATGAGTATGATGAACATTTTTGAGTTATGTGCCTTTACTTTAGTCTGGACTTTCCCAATCTGGGGTTTTGTCATTTAAATAACACAAATGCCTGGCTTTGATGGTGACTAGTTAGATGTAAAGCGTATATAATTTAAAAAACATTATATCGTGGCGTCTTATTTGTACCCTGTGCATTGTGTGTCCAAACACTAAAATTAAGCAGAAAACATTTTTGACCATTTTCACTCATCGCAAATGCTTGTGACACCTGTAATTTATAAAAGCTAATGGTAAAACTAAAGCTAAAGCTCTAAATAAAACGTACCTGGCCTTTTTGCATCCTTGCTTTCCAGAGGAATGAAGGTCATAGAGAACAGAGCAACAAAAGACGAGGAGAAGATGGAGCTTCAAGAGATGCAGCTGAAGGAGGCCAAACACATCGCTGAAGAGGCAGACCGCAAATATGAGGAGGTGCGTACTTTAGTGCTCAGTGTTAAATACACAGAGATGGAAGCACGTTTGGGTTCTGAATTACAGAGATGTATGTTTATGTTCTGATGTGACCTAAAAAGCTTTGAGGAATTTGATTTTTTTTCTAAATGTTGTAGACGTGGGCATCGATTAATTTTTTTTAACGCCGTTAATCGCATGGAATCTTCGCGTTAACGCCGATAATTAAATCCCCCACGCAACCACACCCCCGAGAAAGGGTTTCAAACTTCTGTGAAGAAGCCTAAAATACAAAACGAAAGTGAAACTCCAAAACTGCATGAACTGGACATTTCTCTAAAATATCAAGCTGAAATTCATCTGATCCTGCCAGGCGAGGACGGGGGGCCCAGCTCTAAAATGTTGTTTTGTTTTTGATCATTCGATTCCGAATTAATCTTTAATTGGGCTCGAATGCTGTCTCATTGCATACCATATTGAAGTGGGCCTCATACTTCTATTGAGCCCCTTCTGTGCCTGTTCATTTTCTTTAGCTTTTAGCTCTTTTGTCTATTCTTAGCACTTAGCTGTTTTCTAATAGAATATGGAAGACTTCCCTTCTTTTATACAATTACTTCGATATGATTTCATTTCATTTCAATGGAGTTCCAATTAAAATCTTTTGAGATGACTTTTAGTGACCGCTGCTTTATTAAATGAATGTTGTTTAATAGCCACACAATTAATCGTAATATGAAAATCTAGAACCCAGTCATTTGGAGACTGTCAGACATTTGAAACACAAAAAGAGTGGTTCACTATTAGTAGTTAAATCTCCCACTGCTGTAGGCTTAAGGAGTGTGTTGTTTAGACGTGTCAGGGGCTTAAGCCTGCTGTTGCTGAGAGGGCCCTCACACTACTGACCCGTGGATTATTCTGGCAGGATTCACTCTGTTTAAGAACATTAAGACTGTCATTGACTGCCTGCCTGCAGCCACAGAGTTCAGAGTCTAGCCTCTGCACTGACTGCACTGTCCATGTTTGTTAACTGTTTTGTGAACAGGTTTGCATGTGACCCGTAATCTCTCTTGGCTCTCTGAAGAGTCAACATCACATTCGCTTTTGGAATAAAACGGTTACGCTTACATTCAGCATGTCTAGTTTTTACTGTCCGTGATTTACACCCTTATTTAAAAAGTGCTTGTATTCTCAATTAGATGTGGGAGGAAACACAATCTTGTCCTATTTATCTAGTGACTGCTTGAGACCTCATGTGTCCTAAAAATTGCTATTAGGTCTGGGTTGTTCTCGTGGTTTAAACTGCAAGCAGTACTCACCTCTGTCTCTGTCATGCTGCGTGTGTTAAAGAGGTTGGTTGGTTTTACCTGCAGGTGGCCCGTAAGCTGGTGATCCTTGAGGGCGACTTGGAGCGTTCTGAAGAGCGTGCTGAGGTGGCTGAGGCGTGAGTATTAATTACCGTCAACAACAGAGCACATGTCTGCAGCTCAGCTGCTGCTTGTACCTACCAGGTCAAGTTACCATATCATCTGTGCTGGTGTTATTTTACTACACACTTATACGTCCATTATTACTGTATTTTAACCACAAGTAGAAGTTTTTTTTACTTCAATCCATTATGTTGATGCATATGGATACTTAATTCTTTTAATGTCTCCAGCCAACACTAAATATATATCCAGGACTAGAGTAATTTGTCACGTGTTCACAGTATTGGTTATATATTGCATGAACAGTTACCCAATATGATGCACGCCTGTGGTGTCTAAAAGGACCTCCAAAGCAACAGGCAGTGTATATTATGTTAAATTCTATTCATTTGAGTGAATTGCAAGAATGTGGAATTAGGTACAATTGGAACAAAGCAGTATCTGCATAACCTCAACTTGACTTTACCCACTGTCAGTGGTCCTTTAGCCACCAAGCTCCATGTATTGAGAAAAAGAAGTAAAAGTATGAACAGCTCAGGGATGCACTAACCACAGTCTCCCTTTGTTTTCCAAATGCATGCACCAATACACCCCACCCTGGGACACACCACATTTGTGGCTCCCCCTCCCTGTCTCCCGTCCCCACTTCCCCCATTCCCTGCCCATATTGGACTAACCCAGTCGAGTCAGGCAGCTGGAGGAGGAGCTTAGACTCATGGATCAGAATTTGAAGTCCATGATGTGCGGGGAGGAAGAGGTACTGCAGAGTTACTGTTGCTCCAGCACCCTAAATGCTAACGCTAACTCTTTCTCTCCTCCTTTCCTGCCAAAACTCGCTAACCGCCTTCGCTGCTTTGGTTAGCTCGGCTGCTGTGCTTCGATCGCCTCTCTGTCTCAGCAAAGTGCTTATAGGTGAACCATCTCCTGCCTAGCAAAGGTGGACCCCTCCAAAGCCTTAGGAAAGAAAATCTTAATAATTAAAAAAAATTAAGGGAAACCTAAAATGTTCAATGGTTCGCGTAGTAAACCAGGTATGTAACTATAGTGTAACATTTATTGAATTTCATGACAATGTCATTTTCCTAAGGCTTTTTTGGTAAGCACTGTTATAATGTTTGGCACATGCAGTTGTGTTAAAGGGGTTGTGAAACCTTTGGAATAATCTGAACTAATAGCAGTTTGGCCCATTGCTCTGTAGAAAACTGGGGTCTTTTGTGAGCACTCAGTTTCAGGTCATTAGAAACTTTAACATGACTGAGGTCAGGACTGAAAGGAGATTTAAAATTGGAGAACTCTTCTCGGTGAGAGTAATACAAACATTTTTGAGATTTAGATCACAAAGCCGTAAATCTCTCAATTATTGCAAGCTGTCCAGGCTCTCAGGCAACAAGGCCACACCATTAGACCTCCAACATACTCATCCAAACATTACACTAGTTACTTTTCCTCTGAAGTTTGTTTTTGGAAAGCAGTGGTTTCCTCCCAAGAAAACCACTCTCATTCAGTGTTTTTTCATGGTAGACTTATGAACACAATGGTATCGAATGTCCTTAGGTGTCACTCTATGGGTTTTTGTATCTGGAGACCGTGTTGTTTTACATTAGGTTGTTGCACTGATCTTTTGTTGCACTGATCTTTGTAGGAGACCCATACTAGAATGCCTAAATCCCAAGTCATTTAATCATTTCTAGGTTCATGAACTTTTCTTTGTTTGAGCCATATCATATATGAACAAAACTCTCTTGTGTAAAAATCACAGGTCAAACCCACCATAACAAGAACATCTGAGATGAATCACGGTTTTTGAGAGGTCATTGTCCTACAGGCTGACATACTTTTACATCACTGACCTAGAGTGCTTAACCCACGTGTTCACTAAACCTGGGCACTGTTAAAAGGGGTTGCGCTGTCTGTTTTTAAAGGTCTTACACACGTCTTTCTCACAACTGTATGTTTTTATGCCTAATGGTATCTAGATCTCTTGGTATTTGCAGAAATACCTCTTCTCCCTCTTCAGGTTGGGGTCTCCTTAGCTGAAACTTTTGCTCTCTCCATCTTCTTAAAGTGCTTTCGTTCTCTGTCTTTTCTCTCTCTCTCTCTCTCTTCCCGCTTTCCCCCTTTCTCAAAATTTCCCCTCCTCTTCTGCTATGGCATAGCAAATCTGGTGACCTTGAGGAAGAGTTGAAAAATGTCACCAACAACTTGAAGTCTTTGGAGGCGCAGGCAGAGAAGGTAGGAGGAGAAGCAGCTGTTGGCTATGTTATTATCAAAAGCCAACATGGCCTCTAAATTACAGCCCATGCACATACTCACAGGTCCAGATGTTTGAGGAAACACAGTGAAGTGTGATGTAGAAGAAGCAAAAGTATAAACTATAGTAAAAACTGTGGACTGTTTCCTCTGCTCAGGTTATTGTAATGTTAGCAGTAAATGAGATGTATGAGCATCAACATATACACTAAATGGACAAAAGTATTCTAGACCATTACACCAACAGGGACTCCAAATACATTGCATTCAAACACATATACTTTAATATGGAGTTGGAGTTTCTGGAATAGACAAGCTGGAATAGAAAAGGTTCCTCACTTCACTTGGTCCAGAATGTCTTGGTATGCTGAAGCATTAAGTATGAATTCAATAATTAAAAGTTGTGTCTCAATGCTTTTGTCCATATAGTGTAGCTTGATGCAGTTTAGGCATTAGATTCCAAATAAAAGCTTTACAAGAGGAATTTTAACATTTTAAACTCAAACAAAACCAAATTCATTCTACACTCTTGTATCTCAATGTCTCTGACATGTTGGATTGTTTTCAATGGAACTACAGGATAAGCTTCACTGTTTAGGCACATAAAAGAACATAAAAGGTTAGACAATCCTTCCTTGGTTGAAGTAGTGTTGTATTTGATTGCAATCCTCGCTCAGAGGCTGCACTACAGTGTCTCTTCATAGTCAGAAATCATGCAGGGCAACTCTACTTTACTGTTCATTGGCCTTAAGATATTCTCGTCATGTCTTTGATTACACCACCGCTCTTTAATCTCTAGTACTCCACAAAAGAAGACAAATATGAAGAGGAAATCAAAGTACTCACTGAAAAACTGAAAGAGGTGAGCAGTTAAAGCATTTATAATACATTAATGGAATTCTCTCTTTTATGATTTATGAGATCTCCCATTTCACATATTTATAATGTTTCTGAGGGATTCTTAATTTTGTTTGCGGGTTTCTGTTTTTTAGGCTGAGACTCGTGCTGAGTTTGCAGAGAGGTCTGTGGCTAAGCTTGAGAAGACCATTGACGATTTGGAAGGTACGTTCAAAGCAACTTACCTAATAAGAGTTCTTCCTGTGTTTTGCTCATTAATTGCATCTTAGTTGGGAATGTCCTTTCCATTTTTATTTATTTCCATTTTTCTGTACTGCATTCTCATGTCTACTCAAATAATTCTATCAATATAGAATTGCAGACTGTGCAGTGAGTCGAGTCAAAGAATGCTGCATGTACTAAGTGCGAATAGTGCGAGTAGTTCAAACATAATTCAAACATGCACTCATACTTCAAACCCAAATATAGTAGATCATTTAGTGTCTTTTTCATTGATGAATGGGATACAGGGTGGGTAGCTTAATTGTGCAAGCGCCAATCTGTAATTGTAAACTTACAAAGCCCACCTATTGGATAAAATAGTGAGTAATGTAGGTGCGAGATGGATTTGTACATTAAAGTCTCTACTCATTGTATTATCTGAGCAGAACCTTGTTACGTTTTATATTGCGTGAACGTAAAAAACACGCAAAATTACTAAGATTGCAGGACATTAACTTTAAAAAAAAGCAGCTTTTTTTCCTTTCCCCTGTAAAGTTTCTATTTTTGAAGATACAGACTGTAGCGATGTGCATGGCTCCTAGAAATCCTTTTCTTTCATTTTAGTTGGAAGCTTTGTGCATGTTAGCGTAGCACTCGTTGGTGACAACTATAAACAAGCGAGATAAACTAAACACATCTCAACAAGGAAGTTTTATGGGTTCACTTTAAACATTTTAAAATCAGAATCCTGTGTCGACTGAGGAAAGTGCATAAAGCTGAATAATACTGCATTGAGTTGAATTAACTGAGTAGCACTAACAAGATCTTCAAGTGGCATGCAGATGTCTTGTGAGTAATCGTTTGGTCTAGCATTACTGCAGAGCATGAGCGTGTTGGGTGGAGTTCCATAATTTAGGTCCATTTAAAGGAAACTTTGTTACTGTAAATATATATTCTGCCCATTGGTTTTGATGGGCACTGTATAAACCCCTGTGGTACATTAGTCAGATCAGGCTGAATTATTTCCATAATCATTTTATTTACTAAATAAATAGATTTATTGTGTGTACGTTTGGAGAAAGGATGGCACAAACCCCAGTTCTCTGTCTGACCTTCTGTTCTTTTTCCACTCTCTGTTTCGTTCTGTCCATCTCATGTGTCTGTTTCACTCGCTGTGCGTCTGATCTGTGTCTGGTGCCGAAATGCAGATGAGGTGTACGCTCAGAAGCTGAAGGGTAAAGCCCTCAGTGAGGAGCTGGATCTGGCTCTCAACGACATGACTACTCTCTAGACGCGCTGTCTCCTCCTCTCTCTCTCTCCACTCCCGCCTTCCTCATCATCCCTGTCTCCTCAGTTGTTCTTCCTTGGCGCTTCCTACATCCTGGCTCTTCTGGGGCTCACTCATGGACATCCTCACCTCCATTCTGCTGTTATGTAAAATCCCAGGCTGACATATTTAAATCTAAAAAGTCTATTTATGTACAGGATTTAAAAATATATATCACTAAATATCCCTGAGATGGGTTTGATATGGCACACCCCAAGGAGCCAGTCTGTGTCCTATACTTTCCCTTTGCTGCACCTGGAGGCATCAGCACGGTTCCTTTCCCTGACTTGTTTTTATTTCTACCCCTGAGCTTTGTCCGTCTCTCAGTGTTTTGTTTTTTTGGTGCAGTTCACTGCTAGAACTCGTTCTCTGTCTGTTCTATGTGTCTCTGTAGTGCTTTACTTTCTCCCTCTGTAATAAAAGGCAAAAACCTTTTCATTTTCCCACTTTATTTTTTCCCATTTCCATGTTCTTGTTCTTGTGAATGTACTGTTAATTTATTTCTAGCTTTGGATGGAAGTGTGCAGCCAGGAATATTCAAGATACACTTTATTTATTTGATGAGTGACATCAATATTTGTCCCATTGCTACAGAAAGGCTATGGTGGAGCCAAAAGCTGATGAATGTTCATTAGTAGATTTGTCTATGGTAATAAATATACTCAAACAATATTTTGTTTTTGAACGATTATAGTGCCACACATACTTTCCCTTCTTCAGATCAGCAAGCACATTTTCACATTTTGCGTGTGTGTGTGTTTGTTTGCATGTTGCATATAGCTGTTTATGTATTGTTTAGTTCAGATTGGTTTCCAAATTGTAAACAGAATCTGAAAAAAAAAACTAAACTAAAACAAAATATACATTATGTTTTTAATGTTACACACAGTAAGTAAATAATAGTAGTCTAAATACAAAAAGAATCACTGTCCATCATATTTTTCTACTGGTGCGCTATAACGGCTACTGACTCTGAGGGTGACTGTATGTCTTCGTTCTGATTTTGTGTGGGATTGTTATGTACAGTCATATGCAAAAACACGCAAAGTGTTTTTCTAAGTGAAAACAAGAGTGAGAATGATGTATTCTCGTATTCTCTCTTAGAATTTTCTTATGTTTTAGTGCAGTTTATTTTTTGTTTCAGTAGTATAAACAGTAATAAATAATATTAAATTTGTGCATTAAATTCAAAAAAGGTTTGTTCTATATGAAGAGTGTGTATTCAATTTCTCTAAAAAAAAAAAAAAGGTCACAACGACCCATATGACGAGACTTTTGCGTACAACTGTGTATGTGAAGGAGTATATGTGCCCTGAAACAGGTATAGCAGCAGCAGTTCCCTTTCCCAGAGTCTTCAGTAGCTGTGCCCTCACTCTTGCTCTACTCTCCAGAGCCTTCTGCTTTTCAACTGCACTAAACCCTCCCTCCCTCTTCTTTCTCTCCTTCTTTCTGTCCCTCCATCCTCTTGGCTCTACTTCTGTACTCGGCTCTCGATGATGCTGCGGCCGCAGATCGCTTCCAAAAGACGACGGAGAAAAAACACATTCTCAGTAATGAGCTGAGAGTAGTTCTTAATGAGCTCAGCAGCTGAGCCTCTCCAGATGAAAACATCTCTTCATTTTTCCTTTTGTATGCTATATGTTGCCTAAGATGACTAACTGTGATAAACGGAAACTAGGAATTATGGCTGCTGTGCTATTCTAAACTATATGTAGCGGGTAAACTCTACATTGCTGAAAATGCAGTGAAATCTGCTTTATTAAAACAGTAGGTTAAGGCCTTTGGCTTGTCAAGTACTGTTAAGCTACAGTGATCTAAACTACTACATTTTCTTTTACTTCTGACAAACTGAGTGCATTTTAGCAGACTAATAATTATAACGTACGTTATTATCAGAAGGGGCTCTTTCAGATGCTTTTTGAACCTTATAGGTCAAAACAGAAGTTCATAGTCTACTCTTTAGTATACCATTCATATGTCAGTCACATTTAGCTATAAAGTGAATTTTGCAATGAATTATGTTTACATTCTGTATCGACAAACTATTTCTGCTGTTCAGAAATTATATGTGAATTATATATTTTCTTAAAACAAGGCTATGGGCAGCAAAGGCTATCCCTTAAATAATCATAATAATCAAAAACCGACTGTGACATCCAGGTCCCATTAATCGTGCCTGAAAGTTTTTGGATAAACAGCTCTGTCGGCCAATGTGCCAAGCCTTTGTTTTGTTGAAACCCAAACCTGAGTTGACATTTTCTTCAAACGCTGTTACTCTCACTGCTGAGAGCATCAGGGATGCACCTGGAATAGGAATCCCCTTTCTGCTCACAGTCACATGTGAAAAAAACACTGTCTGTCTGTCTGTACTGATGTGTGGTTGTGTATATTATTCTATGAAATAGAAGAGCATTGAATGTTATGTAAAAATATAGATACAGTAGATGCTAATATAAATAGCGGGTGGAGGTAGCTCAGTGGGTAGGATACTTGCCTCCAAACCAAGAGGTCACAGGTTCGAATCCTACCTTCAGCACC
>JBBPDH010000034.1:3614954-3637169 GCA_037974565.1 Clupeocharax schoutedeni | reverse complement strand
TGTAGCATCATTACTGTAATGAAATTCTTAGGCTCGTGTTCCCCCAACTTTACATAAATATATAATAAATGAAAAAATAAAAAGTAATAAGAATAAGAATAAGTGGTGGTGTGCTGAAGGTATGATTCAAACCCATGACCTTTTGGTCCAGAGGCAAGTATCCTACCTACTAGGTCACCACCTCTCTGTGTGTTCTTATTTATTTATTTATTTTTTATGTACTTGACAAATTATGAGAACCTTATGTTCCTGTGCATATTTTCTATTCCTCAAGCAGTCAGGGTGACATGACCTCCCTTCTCACTTGTTCCTTTCAAATGTCAGGTCTGTACTTTGGGAGTAAGTGATGAAGAGAGAATGTTACAGAGAAGCACTCCCTTCTGTTTTAAGGAATGTAAATACATGTTGATGGTTGAGAAGGGTACGTGATCTGTTAAGGATGACATCACAGGGAGGGAGTTCTCTGACCTGTCCGAGATACATAGAGAGTTGAGAGGCGCCTGCTAATTTGGTGTTTGTCTCACATTTTGCCACAGTGGCCCAAAGCAGGAACAGAAAGTAGAGTTTGGGTTTAGGAATGAGTGTTTTAAATGAATTTATTTATTTTTCCTGTTGATCAGTTTTTAAATGTTCACTTTATGCACAGTTTCTTCATCTTTTCTCCTGTAACTAAATTGATCTTTACATTCTATATCCAGATAAATCCAGAACTAATCAGTGATATGGATTTTACTGCACATAGAAATAACATGATCTCTCACTCTCAAATTCTCCTGTACCTAACTATAACCTTTAGTTCTGCTTTATATGAAGAGTATTTAATCAGTAATTTAACTGCAAATAGAAATAACAGGATCACTCTCTCCCTCTGTCTGTCTCTCTCTCGCTCTCTTGTCTCTTTCTTGCAATTGCTCTCTCTGTGTCTGTATCTCTCTCTCTCTCTCTCTCTCTCTGTCTCTGTCTCTCGGTCTGTCTCTCTCTGACTCACAGTCTCTGTTGAACCCCCTGTATGAGGGCAGTCTGCCTCCTGTGTATGTCATCACTGTGCTGATGGCTGTGTGGGCATTCTTCTCCTCAGGAGGCTCCCTGCACAACGTGTCACTACTATTTACCCGTAAGACCCTCCTGTTTTTTTGCCCAATTTTACTGCTCTTTAAAATGCAGTGTAGTTTGTGTGCAGATTTAAAGCTGATTGAATTGGGATAATTCTGAGAAACCCAAAAGACTGGATGAGTTTCTCCTGGTGCTCCAAATGCTATAAGAAAGTGTGAATATTCATGATTAAAATACTTTAGAAGAATATTGTAGATATTGTACTCAAATTATACACTTATTCCCATTGTGCATCAACAGTTGTTATTCTTATATGCTATAAAACTATTATTATTATTACATGGCCCTTATTATGGTTATATTATGTTTTTGTGTTTTTGAGCTCTTTAAAGAAACATTTTTACAGTCCTGATAGATAAATTGTCACTAATACAGCTAGCCAGCATGCTTCTTTATTTCTGGGAACTGGGAATGCTGGTTAGCAGTCCAATAGACTTGGAAACCTATTTGCATCAGGAGTTAGTCAATAAGGGAGTGTCGCAAATTAACCATCGAATCTGGTGTACAGACCTGGCAGCTGTGTTATTTAAATGTTAAAGATTTAATTATCAGGAAAATGTAACTAATAATATTGGTATCAGGAAATCAGTATAAGCAGTTTTAGGATAATACACATTACTAACAGACCATATTAACCTTGAGACATTCCGCTTCCACCAGTATGTTTATATTTACTATTCAAGGTTTTGAATTAAGTCCTGTCAACTAATGGTGTAATGCACAATGAGTTTGGTCCAACCTCTGCAGCAGTAGTAAGTTTTGTACACTAGGGTTAGGGTTAGGGTTAGGGTTGTAAGCTATGGAAACAAATGACTTCAGTGTTGATTACATTAAATCACTGTACCTGTGCCTCTGTTTGCACTTGGCTGCAGGTAAAAAAAGTGAGGTGGAGTCCTCATAAGTATTGACCTCTCAGTCAGAGTGAGACCCAGGCAGTTCATTGAAAGGCTGCGTTTGCTGCTCGCAGCGTCTGAAGCAACGAGTGGAAGAACAGACACAGCAGCCGTCTCTGCAGAAGATAGCCTGGAGTTCACCTTGGGTCCCCAACAACATGACTGCCCTCACTCCAGCCTAACAGGTTCTAGGACTCTCACATCATGCCCACTGTAAAATGCTGTACATAGCTTCTATTACATTACATACAATTGAGTTTTTTGGGGGGTTTCATTTGTTTTGCATTAAGTTCCAATTTTCTTCATAATTGCTTTGCTTCTGCTCCTCAGTCATTTCAAAGTGTTATTTTATATTGAAGAGTGTTCTTTTGCTAAATTGTACTGAAATATTCTTTATTGGAAATGTAAATAATAAACTAAAGCCTTAGTAAGGAACTTGATAGGAAAGGACGAGGCGGCCTGGGGTCAGACTATACTTGCTTTACAATTTGTTGTCCCATTCAAACTTTATTCATGGTAAAGATAGACCTTGATTTATAATAAAGGTGGGACTGAGCAAGAATATCTTTGGTTAGGTTTGAGGCCAACTAGTGTGAGCTGGCAATTGATTGGCCAGTTGTTAATAAAACAAGACTGAGGTTGGAGTAAAACGACTGGACCAATTCCGTCCGACCCCAGGCAAGTGCCGAGACACTTCAGCTGCTAAAATCTCCTCATATTAAAATAAAACGCACCCATCACAGTGGATAAGCGGTCCACCAAGTACCGTTTCACACAGTAATGGCTAAAAATGCAAAGAGTCTTTTGAACAGAGGCCCCTATGCTTTTTCTCATCACACGCCACATGGGCAGACATTCTGTTGAATCATACCGGGGGACAAATGTGTTATGAATGTTCAACATTTATTCTGTCTTTAGAGACAGTCCACTGGCAAAGGTGTTGAGTCATCTACTGTGTGTATATATGTATTATGCAGAATTTTCATTTTAAAAATCCTTTTCTCACTCCCCCTTTCAGAGGCGTTTTATGCCTAAATTAATGGCAGTGGCTTTCTGTGTATACTGCCACTCATACATTAAACCTTTGTAAACGTTTTTTTTTTTTTTTTTTAAATTGCCAACTGTCCCTTACATTATGTGAACATTTCATGATGACTTGTTCAGCATTACAATTTCTGCTGGTGTGTTCCTCATGAAGATCAACTTGTTGCTTTAACTTGCATTCAAGGTAAAGAAGGTTTGAATCCTGCTCCTTACAGTGGACGTTTCAGATATATAGGGTTTTTTTTATGACCGCGGCAATATCAGTTTTGTTTATTTGGCTGACATGCAGTTCATGTTCATTTCTGTGTGAATAATCGGTCAGTACCATAGCTGAGTACGGCTCCGCCCTGATGTAGCAGCTACCTGCATCTGCTGTTGATGCTGTTCGCCATCTCTACAACTGACTTGAGGGCTCCATTTTCAAGATCAAACGTTTTTTTATTCACTTTTATCTTGCGTAATTTGGGCGCAAACATTCTTGTACTCAACAAGCAATACGTCGATATCACAGCTCTTTCTAATGATGTCTGTTCTACTGCTTTGAACACTGGTGCTGGCCTGTATCATTTCAGGAGTGAAATTCTTTGGTTGTGTTTTCATTACCATGAAAGCTTAGTCATGTGTGGGACAGCGCTTTTTATGCAATCGTGTGGTTATTTGACCAACATGATGCTGCTCTACTCTCTTTGTGGTCTTATTTGTTCAAACTGTTTGACTTTCCACTACTTTGAGTTGCCATGCAGCAAACCTTGCGCTGCTGCCCAGCTTCAG
This sequence comes from Clupeocharax schoutedeni, assembly GCA_037974565.1. Lineage (NCBI taxonomy): Eukaryota > Metazoa > Chordata > Actinopteri > Characiformes > Alestidae > Clupeocharax > Clupeocharax schoutedeni. Next base: position 3,633,348 of record JBBPDH010000034.1, on the reverse strand, counting down.
TTTCTCAACCACATGTCCAGAATTCAGTATGCAGAGGTGGAGAGGTGGGTGAAGTAGCCTGCACCAGACCCCCAATATTGTTAATGTATTGAAATAAGAACTTGGGTAATCCTGTGTATATTTTTCAAAAGCAGATTTGTGTAGCAGTACAGAAGTACCACTCTAGAGGAACAGCTTAGTAGATCTAGCATCAGTTAACATGGACTCTAAAGTTTTAAGTCACATGTGCTTCATTTTAAAATACTCTAGATGTAAAATAAAATGATGAACCTTAAGTCAGAAGCTTGCTCACTCACAAAACAGGCTAAACAGCATCACTCGAAGTACAATCAAACTCTAAAGCAATTCGGAACAGAATGTGACTAAAAAGATACTCCTTTCCAGTATAACTGTAATTTGAACATTCTCAGGAAGGTGTGAATCAGTAATGTTGCGTTTGACTGCATCGAACTAACTAAATAGAACTGATGCTACCCCACCTCTGCCACTATGTTGTGATTATACTCCACATCTGTCTGTTAAGAGGAAATGTCTTTCATTGCACATTTATTAAGGTACTTCATGAGTCATTGTACCTGTCTTGTTTTGGCACAGCCTTGTACAGCATCATATGACCATCCAGCCTTTGTCTCAGGACACACTGTGTGATAAATAATGAACAACCCCATGTTCAAGACTTGCCCAAGGCAGCTCCCTTTAGAGGCATGGCTGAACTTGACTTTGTTATAGCTTAAACTGGAACATATCTTCACCATGGACAGTGCACTGCCCTAATAAACAGCCACATTCAGTATGCACCACGTTCTGGAGAAGAACATGTTTATTTAATTCCCTGTGTACCATCTTGCTACAGTAGACATGTTTAACCATTTTGTACCTTTTGAGTTTCTTTCCCCATCTCATGCTGTTTCATGTGTGGCTGCCTAATGGACCATCTCCTAACCAACACGCCCTCCTCCATATAACCGGTGCTCACCTGGATTTCATATACAGTACATATACAATACAATGACTATGTAACATTTTGATGCTGTTTAATGTTTGATGCTGTTTTAAAGAACATAATGTGCCAAACAGGAACCATGTCATGACTCTCCAAGTCACTTTTACAATTTGGGTTATAATAAAGGTGCCCAGTGCTGATGATTTTAAAATGCCGCAGTTTGACTCAGATATTTATTTTGGCTCATGGGTGGTGTTCAGTATAGGGTCTGCTTGATTTTTCTAGGTTTACAGTGAAATCACCTCTAGGTTGTTACAGCTACATAACACATTGCATAACTTACCTGAAGGGTGGAATTCACACTCAAAAAGAGGATCAGTGTCCCAAAGTTTTCAATAGTGTACCAAGAGCAGTAATTGCATCAGTAAAACCAAGCCATAGCCCACAAAGCACCATCCATCCACAGCTAACAATCTTTGTGACTTTCTAATAAAAATGTAATTGCTTGATATTTTGAGGCAGTATAGTTGAAGTGGCTTTGGCTCCCAAAAGTTTGACCTTTTCACCTCAAAAAAATCTCAAATCCAAATGCAGTGCTCTCTCCACAACCACCCTGCCCATAATAATAACCTCTGCAAAAACATTTAATTTCTGAACAGCTTTGTCATAAGTGTTTAAAAACTGCTGACAATATTTCTCCAAATTTCATCATTTTAAAGGAAAGGACAATGCATTAAAATAAGAGAAGTGAAGCAGTGTTTTCAGAACTTCAATAATTCAAAGGAAACAAATCTTTTGTTCACTCTCAAACAAAATGGCATTAATTACCTTTGACGTACTTCTAGTAGTGTTTTGCCATCCAACTGGTCACATTGCAAAAGCAGAGTGTGGACTACAGCAGTGTTTTTTATACTTTTCCTCATAAATTAACATTTGTTTTAGGTGATTAGTACCTCATAAAGCAGAATGAGGTGTGCTTGTGTAAACCCCCTCTATCATGTTCATCAACGGCTGATGAGTAACTAGAGGATGACTAACACACTGCATCAGCAAATTAGTTATTTTCTTTACCTTTAACTCTACAAGGGGAACCAACAAGATAAGCGTATCTAATACAGTGGACAGTAAGTGAACAGTGTTATCCATTCTGTGCTGTACACACACCATGATTGTGTCCCTGTTAGTGCTGAGAATGGTCAGCCACCCCAGTCATGATCCTGTTGAGGTCCTGACTTCTGATGAACAGTGTAAAAGGTGGCTATCAATTTCAGAGGAATTGACTGCTGTCTGTAATTATAAAGGAAATTTAAACAATCTCTAATGGAAAATGTGGCCTGTTGTCAGCAAAATAAGGGTTAGATGCTGGTGGTGGCGGTCTAGTGGGGTGGAGGTAGCTCAGTGGGTAGCAAACTTGCCTCCGGCACCACCACTGGGTCCCTGAGCAAGACCCTTAACCCCCAAGTTGTTCCAGGGAGACTGTCCCCTGTAGTTAGGGAATAGAAGTCGCTTTGGATAAAAACATCTGCTCAATGTCATTAATGTAAATGTTATGCTGTAAGAACGGATGTGATATGAATGGTGGAAACATGGCTGGTCATCACCTTTTCCATTAAGCTACACTGGACTATCTTTGCGTAACAACTTTCGTGCGTTACAGGTTTATCTGAAATGAGTTGCATCCTGAAATAACTTGTACATGACTCAAAAACACACACACACACCTGATCATATTTCACTCACCTGACTCAGCAAAAAGTGGTCAGCATTTCTGCACATGTGATGCTCACACTTCTTCATTTCAATCATTCTGGCGATTGACACCATAGTACCTTGTCTTACAAGATTTAATTTGTTCAGTGGCGGAGCTCGTAACTCAAATTACTTGTATGTCAAATTAATTTCACCTATTGAAATGAATAAAAAATGATATTTGTGCTTTTAAATAAGAAAAATTTGATTTTATACAACAAATATTGTATAAAAATAATACAATAGAATGTATTCCAATAAACAGTTTTTATTAAGTATAATGTACAGCAAATGCTGATAAAAAGAAGTGTGTGTGTGTGTGTGTGTGTGTGTGTGTGTTTAGGAGAGAGAAACAGTTCTGTTTGTGTGTGGGAAGAACAATTCTGGTTCAGATCTGTTTCAGCAGTCTGATGGCCTGCAGTAAAGACCCAAAAGCTATGGAACCTTTTTCCAACTAGCAAGAAGGAGAAGAGTGTGAGGGAGGCTGTGTGTGATATCATCCACAATGCTGGTGGCATTCTGGATGCGGTGTGAAGTGTAAATGTCAAAAGAAAAAAGATTCGCTTCCAGGCTTTGTTGATATTTAATTGAATCCTTTCTTCTCCATCATCATAAAATTGCCAGCAAGACCACATTCAATGAGACACATGGCCCATAAAATCTCATGTTCAGCTTTTGACAAAAAAAAAATACTTCATTTGCCTTAGATTGCATTCATTTAGATTGATGATGTCAACAAAACAGTGGGTGTTTTTCTACTCTAAAATGTTGCAACAGGAGCAAAATCATTTGCATATACAGACATGCCCTCTCTGCCATCAAACAGGTCCAGAACATTAATATATTTTGAGAGATCAATGAATAAATCTGTACATTTTTACCCTTACCTGTAGTTGCTTCAGTAGGAATCAACTATAATAATAATAATGAGCTGAGCATGGGAGGCTAGTAGAGCAGATACTGCAGCTCATTTCATATGAAGAAAAATGAAATAGGTAATGGAGGGCTGAGGGCCTGTACCCCAGTAGAGCTTTATGTCTAGCAACACCCCTGGCTGAGACCCACCCCTTAACATTCATTGACTTTTGTGATGAGATTACAAACATTATGGTTACCTTCTGATGCCTCTTCCATGTATTTGTGCAACAACTTTACCAGTCCTTCAGCTGTCCTGTACCAGCCATGTCTTCCTGTTGGTCCTTGGCAATCATGAGGTTCTGACCAGCCCCAAAGATTTTTCTTGGTGGTCGTATTTTGACGTTGTCAACTTCCACTTCTTAATGATATTTTAGACAGTGGAGTGTTTAGATATCTTTTATTGTCTCCCCTTGCTTTGTAATCAGTTGCCTTTAGTCTCAGATGTCATGATGAGCTCCTAATTGCACATTGGCTGCGTCTGAAATGGCATACTTCCCTACTATATAGTATGCAAAAACGGTATGCGAGGCGAGTAGTATGTCTGAATTCATAGTATTTGAAAAACAGTAGGCGAGATGTACCCAGATTACCTACTGCTTCCAGCCAAATTCTGTAGTAGGCATTTGATGGACACTGCAATGTCCCATAAGGCAGCGGGAGAGGCGGCGTCATATTCGAAAAATGTTGGAAAGCGGAGACTTTTCAAGTGTAAGTACCTTAAAGAAAACGTTAAATTGCACGTTCATTGTGGTTAAATTACACTTGTGAGAAAATGCCCTCTGTAAAGGTAAAAAATAATGCACTGTTGTGATGACACGTGACAACATCAACACAGCGGATGCAGTACATCTGAATTCCATTCATACTGCCCTCATTCATACTATATAGAACGTACTGTTTTAACGGTAGAGCAGTACGTTCTAATTCAAATGTAGTACCTACTCAAGTAGTATGCGATTTCGGATGCAGCCATTGTTTCTTGCTGCCATAAGACCAGTGACTGCACTGAGAATGCATTTCCTCAGTCTGGGCTAGAACAGAAGTTTTAAAATAAATCCTGAAGACTTGGAAACCTGGGACTTGAGGATTTCTGTCCTCTACAAGCACAACATTTATCTCCCCAGCCCTTGTGTGCTTAAGCTTCCTTGGTTCCAAACGTTGGCATGAGCAATGGCAGGTCCTGCTAAATATCCTTCTTTGCTTGGAGGAGACTGCCAGATCAGATCAGAGGAAAGTAAACTTTGCCCCAATTGTCCGTTATCTGAGTTCATCTGTACTCGTAGTGTCATTGTAATGAAGAAAAAGAACTCTTAATGATCTGAACCACCATTTTTAACTACTCTCTCTCTAAACAAACAACTAAAAACCCCACTGCCCTACATACTTTAGAGCCACTGCATTTGCAGGCAGTTTTCTGGTCAAACCTAAGTGTTTAGGGACTGGTATCTCTAGGAACCTCAAAATTACATTCCATTAACAAGTGGAATTAGCTGTCGTGGAACTCCTCGACAGCACTTAAGCACCAGATAAAGGGATACAGAAGAAATTAAACAATTCTAAACAGATGTCTTACTTTTTAAGAGCTGCAATGCATATTAATGTGATGAACTTTCTTAATTATAAGTTGCATTGGATGGTCAAATTCTATAAACTGTTAGTAAAGTGGCCCATTATAGTCACACATGAACACACCACAGCGAAATTCTTTCTCTGTGTTTAACCCATTCACCAAGTGAAGCAGGGGGCTGCCACCAACAAGGCACTCGGAGAAGTGTGGACGGTAGCTTGCTCAAGTGTACCTCAGTGGTGCCACAGACAGTCCTGGAATTGAAACCCATAACCTTCTTATTGCGGGAACATCTCCCTAACCACTAGGTCACCCGGCCAGCACACTCAAAAGCACCATCCGAAGAATTGAATTCATTTTCTTTCTTATCTGCTTTCCCTGTTTTTGGTCTGATCGAGTAACCATGTGGATCCACATGCTTGCCCTCTGGGTTCGGGCCGGCGTGTTTGGTGATATGAAAACGGTAAAGATTTTTAACTACAGTATTCATACTCAGCCCAACTCTGTCCCGCATCATATACATATTCATCAAAATCCCCCTCAAGCCATTCAGGGTGAGAAAAAAAAAAAAACTACAAATCTCTGAGTCAGTGGCCAAGAGTTGACCTTGACTGCCTGATGCATCAGGGTAAAAGAATTGACTGTCTTGAGGTTGACTTTCCACCACTAAGCTTGAATTTGAACTTTGTCCCTGTTTAATCATGTATGAAGGTATAACTAAAAATTCAGCATGTTTATAAGAAACCATTTTATCCAAATTATATCACAGTGCTAGGGTTTGGAAGGTTAATGAGATTTTGCAGAATCTGTAGCCAGTTTGTGGCGGCAACATTGCAGGCATTAGTAAGATCCTGCATTTGCTTTCATCTTTCAATCCAGACTCTTCTAAAGTATCTTATTTTATGTCTCTGGGTGAGTGAATTCATCCTACTCAGAGCCTGTAAAAAAAATCAGATTATTAATTTTTGTGAACTAATTGAGATTCTCTACATTTTTTTTTTTTAAAAACCCACAATTTGTTTGTTTTCTTGTGAACTTATTTTCAGAGATTTGTCAAACCAAGTGATTTGACCCGTAGGATTTAAACTCTCGCATATGTGGAGGTTCTTTAAACTTTCTTTAAAATCTCCTCACACTCACACACACATTAGAAACACACTGATAAAACATTTTTATTGAGACGTTTTCATAAAACATTCCAACTGACTCTGATTTAGTGACATAGGTGTGCGTTATTGGCCAATGTGACCTGTAGCATGTACATGGTACCAGAGAAACACTTAGTATTTTAAAAAACATTTTGTAAACAAAGTAGGCAACAAAGAATAGTATCATAAATAGAAGAGGGTTATGACCATGCCGAATTTGAGTGATTTTCCACCACACAAACAAAACCACGATATTTACAGGAACTACTGTGGAAAAAGAGTCATTTTTTAACTGTGTCGGAAAACACAGCAGTCATCAACCCTGGATTAGAAAACTAAGACTTGAGAAAGTTCTTCGGCATAAATATTTGACTTTTTCTCACAGTAGAGGAACATACTTCGGATCTATACCTCTTCTTTGGTCGCTGGTTTATAAATAACGTTTTGTCTGGAGTCTTTTTTAAATCTGTGAAAAGAACAAAGTGAAATATTTGTTAATAATGCTGCACCGATATGAGCTGCAGTTGCTTTACACAGGTTGATTACTCTAGAAGTTAGATTGTTAGTTCAAAGAGTAAGATAATTAAAGAACAAATATGTTTTCCTGATAATGAAAAGATGAAGGTCATCAAAGCGTTCCAGCAAGCATTTAAACTTCATTTGATTTTATGGTCATAATTTTTGTCATATAAATATAATAATAAATATAATAAAAGTAATATAATACTTTTGTTGAATCCACGATAACAGTTTAATTTACTATTTTACATTCCGATCATATGTTGGAACATTAACATTTTTATAACAATAGTATACCATATACTTTATACCATATACCATTGTACTGTTAAAATGCCACTATAAAATGGGTCTTCTGATAAATACACTATATGTCCACCTATATCACCTATATGTTGGACATTGCTTTCGAAAATGTCTCCATATTCTGTAGCATTACAATTGTTCTTAAAAGTTGCTAAGCTGTGACCTGTTGTACTGTCAGTGTATCATCTATGTAGACTGAATGGTTATGTTATTGATATTATACACCTCTTAGCAATGGGTGTGGCTGATTTCTGTAAATTACTTGTTTGTCTGTGCACTTTTCACCATACAGCACAACGTACAAAATACAGAGATCTTTAGAGTGTCTGACACATCAACAAAAGCATTACATCTCAACCCCCTCAGCTTAAACAAAACTGTTGTGTCAAAACAAATTAAAATAAGCTTCTAAGCTAAGCTTAGTTAAGTCACTAATATTTCAAGATGAGGCCTCTGCCAATGATTTAAGCAGTGAAACATTTGATGTGACTGTGATGCAAAGTTTGCTAACAGCGTTTTAAAAAATAGACAGATAAACCTAAATCAAAACTAACACCCCCCCAACCCCCCAAACAAAATCTCAATGCCCCAGGCCAAACTAAAGTTTTGCAACAAATTAAGGCCCAAGCTAAGCTTCCGGTGTTTCAAGATGACACTGTTCCCAGAATCCCTGATTTAAACAGTGAAACATTTAAGGAACATGATGCAAAATTTGCCACAACCTAAGATACATTGCCTTGAATTGCATCAGTGTAAGACTTCAGCATAACACTGGAGTACTAGGTCAGGCTGGCTCCCTAAAGTGCATATCAATATTTTACATAGTACTAATAATCTCGTTATTAATATCAGAATCAGAAATAGACAAAACATAAATAACTTACTTTGAGGATTTTTTCCTCTGTTGATAAGCGTACATGGAGAAAGCTAGCAAAGTCACTGCAAATAAGGCTCCAAAGGCAATAGCTAGCAGGTCACCTGTGGAGGAAATTTCTTCATTTAGAAACAGAGACAACATATTGAAATATTTAGCAAAAATATTTAATCTATAGTAATATAGAAATAGTACCTCTGGATAGTCCTGCAGATAAAAAAGAGGAACAGAATGTTTAATCTGACAGAAAATATCATAGTATTATCACCCTCCTTAGAGTAAAATGGATTTAGACTGCAGTTCAGTGCTAAAAAAGCTAAAAAGCCTTAACTGTTCTTACACAAATAATAAAGGTGAAATTTCTTCACTCTGCTCAGTGCTTTATCCATTTCAATACCGCGCGGCTGGAATTGCCTCTGGACTGGCCGGACTGTTAAAGTTATGACACATTGCCCTCTCTCTATCATGTGAACTTTGCGTGTTTCCTGTCACTATTTTTTAGGTCGGTGTTTCCCAGTCCTGGCTCCATACATTTAAATGCAATAGTAGTAATATTAGCAACAACAATAATAATTATTCAATATACTTGACGCACAAGACTGTGAATGCATAGATTTGTAGTAGAGTCATATTAATATACATTATATTACATTCTTTACATTCTGCATTCAGATGCTTACCAGCTGCTGAGCTTGTTTCAGATTTTGGTAAAGGTTCTTTCTCAGGTGCGACATCAGAACTGCGAGCTGTAAAACACAGTTATTAACTGTATATCTATGTACATAAACAATTTATACTCCCTTAAAACATTTTTGATACAGTCACTGTTGGTCTACTTATGTTTGAAAGGAACACAAGAGCCTTTCCCAGAACACGCGTCCAGGTTCTGACTGAACACCATTTACTAAACAAGGTGCTTGTTTGTTTACAGAGATAAGCAGTTTACTTTGTAGTGAGAGGACACGGCTGAATGTTTGGTCAACATTTTTTACAGACTAAAAGAACTTTAAGTGCCATTAATTGAAATTTGTTTACATTATGAAAGATAACCGAGGGCTTTTAAAAGCTCCAGCCTGCAACGTGAGATTGAAAAATAGGATTACCAAGTTGCGAGAGGATAATCACTCTGAATGAAAAACAATTTCTTAATTATTTGTGGATTACTCTCAATTAGTAGGCATTGCTGAATAATTATGGTGATTATGGTTATGTACTCACTGGACAAAGCACTGAAGGAGGAAAAGACTTGTCTCCCGTGAAGAAGCTGAGGAGTTCTGAAGTTCTTGGATAGGAGCTGGTTTTGACCTGCTTTCAGGGTGTCCTCCAGAGCAGCCAACTGATGAAGAAAGTGCCAATATTAGTTTTTGTAACACTATACCATTTTTGTTAAAACGTAATAGCAAAACGTTCTTTATGCAGTGATTATCAGGGATTAACATTGACCAAAACTGGTGGAAAAAGAAAACAACATATGCCAGAGGCCTGTATGTGGTGGACCATGACTAATAGCTAATAACATACATTTGAAAACAAGCAAAAAATGAAGAATAGTGCTAGTCTCACTTAGGGATTTTAGTTAATGGCAATGAACATACTTTTTGTCATTTTGGTTTAAAGACAGACATCTGAAGCTTTTAAAAGACATGTTTTTATATGAAGCTTATACAAGACATATTAACCTTATTTTTCCTTGTATGTAATATTTCTAGAGTGGTTCGTTCAGTAAAGACTCATAGCATAGAGTTTCTACTTTTTACTGCATGATTGTTTAGGCTTCTACCTGTATTCACAGTCAGTGACATATCTAGAACTGATGTGGTCACATCAGCAGCTGATTTTTTAAAATATGCTTTAACTTTATTGTATTTTCTAAAAGGCCTTCGACACCCTTGAGGGTTCTCCTAAAATCTATATATACACTACAGAAGGGGCACCAACACTCATAAATAGGCACTACAAGGTGATAGAACCAACCTGTTTCCTTGATACTGTGATTGTTTCATTGAATATTGTCCAGTTGACAGTCTGGAAGCATGGTGGAGTGGTCAGGGACCCTTTGTATCTATAAAACTTCTCCAGACTATTTGGTAGAAGGTGACGGACATTAAAACCCGGGATCTCTGTGTTCGACTCTGAGAAGAGAACAACAGATTTATGATGTTATTTGGTCTTGAAAAGGAGCACAATCCAGGCCTCTATCAATAACAGCATTCCTGAATGCCAAGTCACCTAGAATCCTAGGTAAACCTAGAATGATGTATGAATAGTGTTTCATGAGTATTTACCTTCTATGCTAACATCTGTTAGTGCAGACAAGATTTTCTCATAGTTTGCATTCTCATGAAGACCAATCTGTAATAGAACATTCACATATATTAGGTAGATATGGGCTATATAACACAGTTTCTTTACGTGTATGTCCATCAGAATCAATAACAAAAAACTATTATACACTTTTACCCAGTAAAGCAGGTTAGAAAGAGCATGGCTCACCCCAATAAAGCCTCCTAAAACAGCGAGTCCATCCTCTTTGCTTGCAGCCTCTGTCATGTTGGTATATTTTGAGTTATAATGGACCACGTGGATCTTAAAAAGAAAGTAATGAATAATCACAATATGGTTATTATTTTGTTGTATCTCACAAAACAAATTTAGTGCGATCAGCCTCAAGATCAACACCAAGTGTAAACATGACGAGTGTAAATCAGCAGGGATGCCAACAGAGATCTATATGCTCCATTATTTATAGAGTGGAGCAACGTGTTCCAAGAGTGGACATTATAAACAAAGCTATTAGAGATTCTCACCTCAGCAGGAAAGTGAATGTTATCTATGGTGTGTTCTGAGCCAGGAACCTCAATTGTCCCCCAGTGGAAGTGAAGCTGAGCAGCGAGGTAGACTTCATTGAATCCTTTCGTTATGCGCATGGTTTTGGGCAAAGTCAGCAGCACTATAAAAAGAAACAATGGCCATGAATATCCTTTACCATGGCTGACACTTGTTACAGACTATTGCAAAATAATTTACTGAGTTTCCTGGCGTTTTGTATAGTCTCGTGGTTAAGAAACGCAACTACTTCAAACTACAAACAACATTTCCATTACAACTTAAAAGATATTTTTAAATCATCTAAATCATTTCTGATTCTGTGATCTATTGCTTTTCTATGCTTTTCTAACCCTAACCCTATATCAGTAACTGTTGACCTGATTTAATGTGCTTATGGCTGGCCCATACAGCATTTTACAGGCTTTGCATATTTACTGGATACTCGACTACTCAATTTTAAAATCACCCTTAAAAATAATGTACGTGTAATTATAAAATTTAAATTAAAATAAGCGTAATTTTTGAGATTTTTTGAGAGTTCTTGAGTGAAAATAAATAATGTAAGCCATTACGTTGTATACGCAATATGTTGCTGTAGAAGCCTTGTTCGTAGCCCCTTGGTCAAATTCAACTTTGGTGATCCACATAGACAGTAAGAGAGTAAGCCTAATACAAATCAGAATTAAATTTCGTTTTTCATCATTAGGATTTTTGTTCATGGTGAGGCAATGGAAGCAGTCCTGCCCCCACAACCCCCATCTCCAACAAGAACTCATACGTCCAAACAAATATGTTTAATTATTTAGATAGTTTTGAAGTGATGTACCAGCTATAGCTTATTTATTTTTCAAATATGTTCTGCTGAGATATAACCACTGGCCTTTTGTGAAGGACTTTCCTGATAAAATGTGTTGCTTGGGCCACAAATTGTGTGGCTTAAACAACCTTGCTTCTGAAAACCAATGCCTCAGGTTAGCCTTAGTTTATTTGTGCCAAATTATTTTTCCTAAAAAAAGTCAAAATAAGGTTTTTCTAGCTGAATACCTCTCATTTCTGACTAAATTAACAAACTGTACATTTAGGCATGGAAGGCTGGAGTTGTACCCAACTGGCTTACATGTGTGTCCGTTGTTTATCAGCGTTAGAGGTGAGCTGTCTGTTAGGTCATAACCTTCCAGTTCTATCATGGGCAAGCTGGGGTCATAGGTGGCCTTGCTGGTCTCAATGTCAATCGGAGACTGAGATTTTCCACTACAGTCTCGGAAAGCGGACAGCCATGCTTCTTGATCTGAGAAACAAGATGGAAATAGTTGACAAATTGTTGACGTAATTGACCTTCTGGTGTCATGAATTTAATTATAAAACATCAACATTCACTTACGCCTAAAGTGTCAAGAGCCAAAAAGGTCAAGTTATTTCGTTATTTAGAATATGAATAAGCTTATGCAAATTGAAGCCCTTGCCTGACCCTAGAAGCAGCCATAACTAATGCTGATTAATTCTTATCTTGTTATTATGTAATAAGTTGTACTATACACTACAATGAAAGATTGCCAAGCTTCCAAACTATCATCTTATCAAGACAGAAGAATGCTATCAAACATAATGCTATCTAATTTATTTAATGTCTAATGGAAAACTACGTTTGCAGCAAATCCTATCTCTGACTTTGAGCCCTAACGACCCATGTGTATTAACCAGAACAGACGTCAAGGGCTCCTTGTTCTGCAACCTTGAAGTATGGGTTAATATGTCAGCAGACTTCACTGAAGGACACATGTTAGGTGATCATTCAGTCCTTGTAGAGACTGCAGTCTTAACTTTTGTCCACCAGAGAAACCCAATCCATTTGTCTATAGCCACCAATCCATGAGGGAAAACAGTCCACATTCTGTTCCAGCTCATACCACACTTGGCCAATTATTTCGCAAAGTGGGATTTCTTAGTTGGCCAGGTAACTTAAAACCAAGCTCAAGCCTTTATAATAAGGGAAGAGCCAAGTGATCATTTTTTACTGGACGATCTTCCATTTGGGTTTAAGTTTTGTGCCTATGTAAGAAATCCTAGTTTTATGAACTCACTCAGGTTAGGGCCTGTGGATGAACCTGTAGCATCTTTACCGAACCTCTAATATTGCTTCTTATCTTGCACTCATGAACTGTGGCTGTGTACTTCAATGATTAGTCCACATAACTACAAGCTGTTTTAAAGGCAGGACCAATTAAGCAAGCATTTTTTAATTAATTTCATTTCATTTACAGATGCTCGCAAGATCTTAATTGGGTGATTTTTCATGATTGGACCTTAGAGGACCGGCTCGAAAATCTCTTTTCTTGAAGTATCTCTGTTGCAAGCTTCAGTTACATTCAAACTGTCTAGGTGTGTTTTTAATATTTTGCTATGTGTTGCATTATTACTCACCATGGTAGCCCCAGTGATGTTCATGAGAGGAACCTGTGAAGAAAGACAAAGTTTAAAGACTTAATTGGGCCTATAAGAATGACCATGTTCCAGAGTTCAAGATGTTATCTCTGAAAAGTACAATTACATTTTCTAATAGATCACCTTCAAAAGAGGTGATCATTTGATAATGTAGGTCATGTTGGCAAAGGAGTGTGATTTTTTAAGCAGCATCTGAAAGCAAATCCAAAAAGCATTTTTTTGCAAAGCATATGATTCAAAACTGTAACCCATACTCAATTTGAAGTACTGGAGTAGGAGTAAAAAAACACATCTAATAATGTCCAGTGTCCATGTAAAACTGCAGTCAAATGTCTGAGGCTTATATGGAGCTGTTGCTCTACGCATCATGGCATTAACAACTTTTTCAAGTCGACTAGTCAGTCTTCAAAGGTGTTTGATGACATCATCACGCACGCAGCGATGGAACACGTGTGTCCAACATTGAGCCTCGTTTAATTCTCTGTAAAATTAACAGCCAACATGACAATTAAACTAAACTAAACAAAGGCTGATACCTTGAGTCCAGCGTTTCTCAAACTATGGGCCGCGGAGCCTCGCTTCTGCACCAATCAAAATTCAGTCAGATCAGGTCTGATCTCAGCCATGCTGTCAGAGCGTGCCCCGCCCCCTCGACTTCACGGCCGGCCCTTGTTTCAGCATGCTAGAATGTTCAGCGTTCCCGACCCGCCCTTTGTCTCATTCACTCCAAATTTTTCATGGACACACACGCGTTATGACAGCCACGAAAACAAAGGACAGAAACAAGCTCAGAAAACACGCTCCAAGTGTCTCTGTCAGCGTGTCTTCCTCGTTTCGACTGGTTAGTGGTGAGAAAGCAGGCACACCCATCACATTAAAACGTTGATTTGAATTTTTTTTGTGCCAAATAATTCCTGTGGGTGACTAGACATGTAATTTAATTTATGTTAAAAGTCATATGTGGGGTCATATGTGCAGGGCCCTGCAGCCCCAAAGCCTGACATGACTGGTCCCCAGGACAAATAAGTTTGAGTAACGCTGGACTAGTCAACATGTAAATGCCGTAGTATATATAGATATATGTACAAGTTTTCTGATTTTTAATTTTATATATATACATATATAAGTATATATAAATGTCTGAAAAAACACTTGTCTGAAAAAAATTGTGTTAAATTTAAGGATACCTTTTCCTGAAAAATAATCTGTTTGCAGAGCTTAAACAACTTGAAACAATTGAATATCGACTGAAATCAGAGCAGGCCTCAGTGCATATTCATGGGGTCAGGGGGTCCCAGGATTTCAGCATGAGGCAGGTACAGGTACTCAGGGGGAACACATTCTCTGTTCTCTCACATCAGCACACTTGCACAATCCCTCCTTCATCTGACTGGGTGAATGCAGGCATTATGCTTAAGGAGCTAAGCCCCATGCGCAGCCTCCACTAGAAAAGGTTTTGGCAACTTTCTCATGACCACTGAGCCTCCACGCAGCCACTTTACTCAAGACTCTGTGTCATTGTTAGCCTTCAGGTCGATCCTTCTAAAGTTACAGAACCAGCCATTTAGCCTGATACTTAAGAATCAGAAGGGAGCGGGGGATGAACGTGGCACATGGCAAAAAAAAATCCTTTGCTCGCTGTCTGGAGTTCGGCCGATGAGGCGAACTGGCCTGTAGTCTATAATTACAACCTTTCTGACGTGGATTAGAAATTTCAAAACGGTAAAATCCACCACACTCTTCCTGTACTAAGCTGTAAATCCCAATATTTAGGCTCTTATCAAATTGGTTGGAAGCAAAATTGTGCTCTCTTCTTTTTTTTTTTCAAGTTTTGCCCACATTCAGTTCAGTTTTAACATTGTGACGCTTTTAACCTCTTGACCCTTTGCAGTTATTAGTCAGACTTATTATTCAGTAACTACTAAGAATTATTCAGTAACTGTTATGAAATTAATATGACCTTTGAGGTTTTAAAGGTTAAATACTGTAAAAGTGTGAAGGAAAGTGTGTGCATTTCTTTGAAATGGTCTGCATAGGAACAACGGAAGGCTGGAAATATGCAGGCAGAAGAATCATCAGGGTCAGTATTTTCATTCAAAGCATGTCTAGTGGTGTGAAAGCTGCGTGTGTTCACTAGAAAGGAAGCATAACTTCCTAATTAGGCTGTGGGACGTTCAAAGCCAATGGGTGTTTCATAGTGGTTTTAGAGACTAGAAACATTTATGGCTCTTTCTAATCATTTTGAAATTGACAAAATGGTTAAACCCTCCACAACGGCTAATGCTGATTGATCTCAGAGCATTGTAGCTTCATCAGTTTAACTGGTCTGGGTTTTCCAAGAACAACTGGTGGAGAGGTGGTGTAATGTGGTGCTTATTCTAACAATGATCTTTGTGTTAAGATGTCTTTGGGAAACCCTGTTAGGCAAGATGTTGTTTGGGGTCATAGGCTAGTTTTCATTTAACAGATTACCTTACCATGAGCAAACACAAGGGAGTTGTCCCTTATTTGGTTGCACAATTCAGTTCAGGAAGGTCATCGTAGATTAGTCAGTGATTTGTTTTCCCATTTCAAACCAAACAATTGGGGTTAAAGGAGATGTTTGAATAGGGGACCTGAGCTCAAAATTATAAGGGAAGTGATCATTGTACCCACTGGGATGTGGTTTGGTCATTTCTTTTGCTGAATTGGTACTGAATCAGTTCAAATGATGATCTGAAAAGAGAATTTCAAATGTATTCAGTTCCTTTACATTTTTTAGTCCAGTCTTTCAATCTTTCATTCTGTTGTGCTGGGTCAGTTTCCAGACTCGTGGTTTTGTTGTTTTGTCACTTTAGCGTTTAACATAAAAGCAAAAAATAAAATCTCAAGAAGATAAAAGAGGTTAATAAGCTTCAGTTCCTTGTGACTGATGCCAAATGTTCTTAATTAAGAAGTTCCTATGAGGTTCATAAAGGAAGTCAAAAGTTTCTTTTTCTTTTAATGGCTACTTTAAACTCCTCTTCAAACTTTATTTATGTATTATTTAATTTGAATGAATTAACAGTATTTTTATTTGAATAAGTGTTTAGGCAAAACTACACACTTGGATATATGTTTGCTTTGTAGATCTTTAATATTTTATTGGAGATTTAAGTGGCTACTTTCACGTGTGGCTGTCATTCATGCTTTCTCAGACTACGCTCCACTTTGCACGTACCGACACATCTGCAGTGGAAAAAACTCCCGGATACGTGAATGTGGCCAGATTCTCAGATGCCAGTTACAGAATTTTTTTTAAAAAGTGCAAAAAAGTTACGGATGAGATCACGAAAGAGGAAGGCTGGTTCCGTCATAAAATTCTTCAGAACTGTGACTAAGTAAAGCATTTATTAGCATGTATTACTGTTCAAATGAGTCAGTTTCCTCTAACACTGCATGATGATGTAGTTACACAGAGTAAGCCCTGATTCAGTACTGTAATACAAGATGAATTACTACACCCCTACACAGATGCCTTTACAAGTTGCCTGAGCACCATTTCAGGTTTTTATGGATTACACAGGCTAACAGAGAGATTTATATTCAGAGAAGCTGGGTGTGAGCCATTAGCAAATGCTAATCTAAAACCTCTCAGCCCACAGTTCAGGTGGCCATACAGTCATAATGATTTTTTGATTCATATGAAGCTTGATCTGTTTGCATGGTTGCATGGTTGCAATCCTACACTCTTAGAGGTGAACACAGAATTATTTGATTGCTGAGAAACTCTTACATTACATGCCGGTTTTTCAAACTTAAACAGGTCACTTGTAAAAACTTCTCTTTAAAGTCGAGTTTCTCAAAACGGTTCTCAGGGACCCTCGAATGGTCCATAATTTTGTTTTGTTTGCTTCATACTTATTGGAGGCGACAAAGTGACCATTCTGTCATATGTGAGCACACCGCAGCACACGGTGTGAACTACATGAACACTGCACCCGGGGAGTGGACAGTACCTTGCATAAGGGTACCTCAGAGGTGCTTAGCAGTCTTGGGAATCAATCCCACAACTTTCGGATCACAGGGCAGATACCCTAACCACTGCCCCACTAGGCTACCACCTGCACTGGGTTGTGCTTTAGTTAAAATGTGAAAGATCTTGGTCCTTGAGGACCAGTTTGTGAAGTGTTGCACTGAAAGAATTCTTAGGGAACCAAAGAAAATTCAAACAAGAAACAGTAGGCTCTTGTTAAATGTTTGAACCAGTTCTTAATGGATTAGTTCAGAGCAGAACTGGCAGTTATAAAGTAAACGTCTGTGTGTTTGTTTGTTAAGCAAAATTCAACGGAGGAAGAATGGACTGTGTGTGTGTGTGTGTGTGTGTGTGTGTGTGTGTGTGTAAAAGTAGTGTTTGTGGAGAACATTATGCAGAGGTTCTTTAAAACAATGCCCTGAACGGGAGGGTGAGCTTTTCCTTGTCCTTCCAGAATTCCACACTGATGTTCTAGAGTTTCACTCTCAACTAAAAAGTTGTTTCTGAAGTTGTTGCATCATAATGTGGAACTCTCTGTTCTCTAACATTGTAACCACATTTTTGTGAAGCTTCTCCCCAGGGACCAATCAAAACTCATCACAAACTGGCATCATAATCCTTAAAACGTCTTTTTAATCTCACACATCTCCTTTCAAAAACAGATCTTTTACAAACCATCCTTTGGAAGGTTCTTTAGGAAACAAAAAAAATGGTTCTTCTATGGCATCACACAAAAATCACTTTACTGGCATATTAATTTAACTAGTGTAGCAGAGATTTCAAACCAGGTTAAAATATATATATATATATATATGTTATGACTGCTTGATAACGAATTAAACAAATTAATAGTTATTAACTTTTTTGTTTAGCAGCTCTCATGCATTCAAATGTAGCTGAATGTGCTTTACTAAGACAGAAATGAGAGAAATAGAAATGTGACAAAAATGTACTTTAAGTCTGAAAATTGCATGATGTATGACTGTATGTACCCTTTAATGAAAATTGTCCTGTATTAACTGCTTGGCTGAACCCTCTGTGGAGGGAGAGAGAGAGAGAGAGAGAGAGAGAGAGATATAGTGATGGTGTGTGTAGTGAGGTGAAA
>JBBPDH010000034.1:3575237-3593784 GCA_037974565.1 Clupeocharax schoutedeni | reverse complement strand
GCCCACACTAGAGACAAGTTGACTGTAATCCAGTCTGGTGAGTGCAGTCTGCGGTTGTTGATGACGTCATC
Source organism: Clupeocharax schoutedeni (assembly GCA_037974565.1). Classification (NCBI taxonomy): domain Eukaryota; kingdom Metazoa; phylum Chordata; class Actinopteri; order Characiformes; family Alestidae; genus Clupeocharax; species Clupeocharax schoutedeni. The sequence continues at coordinate 3,593,713 of JBBPDH010000034.1, read as the reverse complement.
ACTGTTTCGGTCAAATAAAAATATTTCGGCCGATACCGAAAATGCATTTTTGCGATTTTCAGCCGAAATTTTTCGGTGGCCAAATATTCGGTGCATCCCTAATTTTTATGCTTTGCCCCTGTAAAAAGGGGGGAATTACCTCCGTATTTCAGCATCACTGAAGCCCTTGATATTTTCTCGAGGAATAGTTCGAGGTCTGCCTCGCTTCTTAGGCCGCTTTCGGTCTGATCCAGAGTCACTGTCAGAGCCAGAATATCGTCTGTTCCGACTTCGTCTGCCCTCGTTACCATTGAAGCTTATCTAAAAGTATGATCACAACCAAAATATAATAATCAGCGTCACAGAGTTCAGAATGTCAAAAGGCCTGCAGTAACAAACTGATTGAATTTGATTCCAAATAGTTGGTTTAATTGCAGTCAAACATGTCAAAGTACAATAGTGAACGTTATGACATTTAAAATGTCTGGAACAAAAGTCAATAAGCAACAAATTCAAATATTGATTTCCACCTATTCAAAAAAAAATATCAGAAGTGCTTTATACGTTGGCTCACCTTCCTTAAATGTAATGTAATTCTGCTTAAACACGATCACTTTTGAACACTAACTGGTTGGTTATGCCACATTAAATGAAGCAGCTGAAGTATATGGCTTCCCTCTCACCTGTTTGGCACAGTTCCTCATGCGGGGAAGCAAGTAGATCTCTGCCAACTCCTTCTGCCTTTCCTCTTCCTCCATCCTCCGCCGCTGCTCTTCTGGGATGATCTCGTCCCAGTTCCTCTGATTGCTATCTGTGTCCATGTCAATCTCCTCCTCTTCCATCATAGAGAAGTTCGCCACCTGGTGTGGTGAAGAGGAACTAATTAGTCATTACATCTTAACAAGGGCAACACACATCATCTCAGTCTCCATTCAGAATACCAATAATGGTAATAAGGAAAACCAAATGTTTATATTAAAATAATTCTTAAAACAAAAGTAATAACTGAAAACAAGGCAACAATTTACCTTGAACTGGGAGAGAAGTTCTTCTCCTACAGTAGATGGTCCAGGGTCATTTTCCCGAGTTTCTGCTCTCTTAAGGATCTCATCAATATCCATCTCCTATACAATCAGAGTAACCAGTTAGATACCTACAGTCATCATTTCTGTGTATACACACAACCAAGCAAATTTCTGTACAGATGATCCTGGCTCAAAACCCACCTGAGGATCCTGTTCTTCTCCTTCTGGTTCCTTAAAGAGTTCTTCAGCACCAAACTTCAGAATAGCAGACAATTCCTCTTTGTTGAAAGGGGTTGAACTACTCAAAAAAGAGACATGACCATTACAATCTGTAAGATAACACTAGAGCTGAAGTCAGAAATGTAACAGTTAACTGAGAGTGTAATGTTTTTGTATAGGTACCTGGAGGGGGCAGCACCAGTATGGAGCACAGTTTTTCCTGTGGTGTCCATTCTTTGAATGACCAGGTGGTCCAGCACCATCTTCTTTTTGGCTCGCTCAATGATCTCTTCCTCCACAGACCCCTTGGTCACTAGTCGGTAAATGTTAACCTAAAATATACAAGGACTAGTATTAATAATACTAATAAAGGGACATTTTTAAAAGGAGCATTTTACTCAAAACATGTTGATAATGAACAACAAGGAGCAGTGAACAATATACATTCTACAAAATTACGGGCCGAATTTAAAGAAATTATCTACCAAACTTGTTAACCAGTTTATTAGGAAAACCTATAATCAAGTCTATAGTTTACCTGTCTTTTCTGCCCAATCCTGTGAGCTCTAGCCTGAGCCTGCAGGTCATTCTGGGGGTTCCAATCAGAATCAAAGATGACCACAGTGTCTGCAGAGGCCAAGTTAATACCCAAACCACCAGCTCGCGTAGACAAAAGAAAACAGAAATCCTGAAAAGCCAAAAGTTCATGTCATAAGGTCTTCTGTCTATTTCATTAGGCAATTGTATATACAGCACACACAAAAGCAGGAAATGTTCACACATACCTCAGAGCCTTCTGCGTTGAAATGATCCAGCGCCTGCTTTCTCATCTCTCCCTTAATAGAACCGTCCAGCCTCTGCAAAAACAGACTTTTACTATCCTAATCTTCAAAGCTCTTTAATTTAACATTGGAACTTTTTTTTTTTCTCTAACTGTTGCATTTGATATTTCAGCACCAGTCACCTGAAAGAGGAACTGACGGCTCTTCAGGTACTCAGCCAGGATGTCCAGCATCCGGACCATCTGGGAAAAGATGAGCACGCGGTGGCCACGCTCCTTCAACCGTACCAGCAGCTTATCCAGTAGAACCAGCTTCCCACTGCTCCGTATCAAGTGCTACGGAAAGCGTAGATTCAATCATTTACGTACCAAACTTAGCTCCACAGCTTCAATTATAAGCGAGAAAGTACCTAATTAAACAACTGTTTCAGGCTAAATCTTAGATGAGTTTTAATTTAAACATACTTATTTTATAATGTTTGGGGTTCAGGACACATTTCAGTGAATGCTGTACTTGTATAACTATGCATGTGACACCCAAAGAATCTTGAAGGTTACCAGATGGTCATGAATACATTAATCAATCAATCAATAAATAAAGTAGCACTGCTGATGTTTATTGTTCTAAATAAGAAACTGGATAACATTTATACCTGCAAGGCCTCTGCTTTGTTGTAGAAATCATTGTCCTCAGGTGGTCTAATGAGGTAGCAATGATTACAGCACTTCTTAAGCTCCATCATGATGTTGAGAAACCCAGATGTGCTACCTTTTGTGCCTTTACTCAATGCCTTGTAGTTTCTCGTCAGGATCCACCTATGAGAACAGATTAAATACAGGGTTAAATATTATTAAAAGATCAGTTATAACTTATTTGTATTAAGATAAATACATACACTATTCACAAAAAGTTAGGGATATTTGACTTTTGGGTAAAATTTATGGAAAATGTAAAGAGCTCACAACAGTGATATTATAATCATGAAACTAGGCTATTTAAGTAGAAGCATGCAATGGTGATTTTCTCATCCCCCAAAAATGTATTGAAACAAAAACCAACAACAGCGGCAAGTATACCACAACAAAAAAGGTCATTGTCTCAATAACGTGTCATGTGCCCTTGAGCATCAATTATAGCTTGACAATGCCATCTCATGCTATTCGCAAATCAACTAATTTCCTGCTGTGGCATGGCATCCTACTCTTTTTGAAGGGCGGCCCTCAGGTCATTCCAGTTCTGGGGTACAGAGTTACGAGCTTCTACACGACGACAACTCTGATCCCATAGGGGAAAGTGCAGGACACTCCATTTGAGGCATCTCCAGCAGTCGTTCCATAATGATACAGTGATGAGCTGGAGCACTGCTGTCCATGAAGATGATTGGAATTGGAATAATTATGTTATGCGGGTAGTATGGGCTTGTCACTGTACCATTCACAAAGTGTAGGGCAGTTCTGTAAACAACCACCACCACACCAAATGCGGATGCATAGTGCTCTCCTTGACGTCTCCTACATCGTCAGAAGCCATTATTCCTGCTTAACATGAATTGACTACAGCACTGAGACCCACTGGTCCTTCGTCCAGCATAAATGTTCCCTGGTCCATGAAAGATGATGAAGCCTGTGCCTGGTGGTGTGGTCAGGTGCCCTTGCAGGTCGTCTAGCACACAGACCACGCTGATGTAAACAGTTTCAAATGGTCTGACTTGACACTTGGGTGCCTCACTCCTCCCTTAAATGTGCCTGAAGTTGAGTGTTATTCATCATCCAGTATCACAGGACACCATTCACAATGAATCGGTCATCAGTGTGGCATTACGCCAAAGGACGTCCACTTCTATGCCTTTTTATGATTCTTTCTGTCTCTCTGTTGCAACCTGCTGATGATACCAAACTCCGTGGCCATGTCCATCTGAGAACATCCTGTATGAAGCCTCACAATGGCAAGGTATTGTTGATCAACTGTCAGTGTCATCTTGGTCTCAAGATTTCAAAATGTGAACAGCATGATGAGGACTGTTTAAATATCAATTCTGATTGAACCAGGAAATTTATTGGTTGATTCACGGATCCAGCCACTGTGAATGTTGCCGTTAAGCTCTGTGTCAGAGAACAGCAAGTTGTGTAAAAAGTACTGAAACTTTGAACAGTTGGACATGGGCATTCAAATGTATAGGGACGGTCGCATTAAGATCACCTGTAAAGATTATCATGCATTTGAGGTTCTTCCTGAAATTTCACCCCAAAGCCGAACATACCTAACTTTTTGCGAGTATGTATGTAATTTTGAAACAGTAGTGATCATGCTTCCTTACTTATAGTACTGTTTCTGCATGGCACTCATCTCCACCCTAAGAATCTGTTCAACCTTAGCAGGCAGTGACTTCTCCACATCCTTCTTGACCCTTCGGAGCAGGAACGGCTCCAGCTCCTTGTGCAGACTGGTGTAGCCTGAATCTCTGCCTTTACCATGCTCCTCCTCAAACAGCTCCCATGAGTGGAATCTGAGAACAAACACCCCAGAGTAAATAAAACAATGAGTACAGCTCTTAAAATTGCTTTAGTCACTCTAAGAATCATGATAAACCAACTAGGAAAACTTTTAGAAATACATTCAGTAATCTACATCATTTTAAAACTAATGGTGAAAGAACAAAATAGCAGCTATAATGAGGATGGTTCATACTTTTCAGGCATGATGAAGTGGAGGAGAGACCACAACTCTTTGAGTGAGTTCTGGAGAGGTGTCCCTGTGATGAGAAGCCTGTGGTTGGACCTGAACTCAATCATCGTCTTGTACAGAAGTGAATCATCATTCTTCAGCCTGTGTGCCTCGTCCACACCAATGAACGCCCAGCTTACATTTCCCAGAAACGACTGAACAGAAAAACATGTAGCAACCACTTAAGACGTTTAGTTTCTACAAAATAAGTTTATATTGCTGTCTGTGAGAAATGCAGGAATCAACAACTTGGTGAAAAACTAGTTTAATGACAAGCTAATACAAGGAATTGCCTAATTGCTTCGTTTCTGATATCATTTCAGTGAAAGGAAAACTCGGACACAAAATTGGAAATCAACATTGTCAAATGAAAGGGAGCAATATGTGAATAGACCAGTACTGTACCTTGTCTTTCAGGAGAATTTCATATGTAGTGAGAAGGATGTTGAGCTTTAGTCGCTTGGTCTGCTGATGCATCCACTCATGTGTTCTGATCTAAATGCCAACAAAAACGTATTCAGCATACATTTCTGAATATGATAAAGAATAAAATGGTCAGCCAACATATACACTCCGCTGACCACACAATGAGAAAAGCATGCGGTTTTATACCATGTTCCTACTGCTGATGTCTCCCAGGTACACCACTACATTCATCTGTGGGGCCCAGAGTAGGATTTCCCTCTGCCAAGAGGTGAGAGTAGACAAGGGCACCACCAGCAGGAAAGGTCCGTAGAGTTGGTGCTCATGGAACAAATAGTTCAGGAAAGATATAGTCTGAATGGTCTTTCCCAGGCCCATCTCATCAGCTAGAATACAACTGTTTCCCCTGGAAAGAGTGTTGTAAAGATAAGTTCATCCAAACCACTGATTTCATCTACAGAATGAAAGCACAGCAGTTATTATAATGGCTGTATAAATAAATGAATAATTACATTACATTTTAGGAAACATCCATAAAAGAGGAACCCAGTATAGAGCACTCTTAATAAGTAAGATTTTAAAGGAATCTGACAACATACTTGCACCAGGAATGGGCCATCCAGTTTAAGCTGTCCAGCTGGTAGTCCCTTAGCTCAAGTCCATCTCCACCAATATAATGAGGTTGTTTCTTCATGGGCATAAATCGCGGCCTCTGCTTTAAAACCTAGAGAGGCATGCATTCCTTTACTGCACAAAGCCAAAGAGCAAACAATGTACATGGATTTATTGAGGTTTGTTCAGGGCTGCTTTAAGAGCCTGCATCCTGTTACCTTGCAGTCTCTAAAGGGGATTGTTTTGGACTGATTCCGGCTCATGTAGTCATCTATGCACTTCTGGAACTTTCTAGCAATAAGTGCCCCATCTTCCCAGCTGCATTCTGAGTAGGAAAGCCCTTGCCATTTACACAAGTAGTCTGGGTAGCCTGCTGCCGACTTCTGATTTGAATGACCTGGCAAAATTTATGCATAAACACACATCACAAAGACTGTAAACAAGTAGCATTTAAACATCAACAGTGAGTTGGATTATAGTGTTAATTTACCAATAATTCTCTCCACAAGCTGATACTGTGAATGCAAGTCATCCATGAGCTCCTGCTGGCAGTTGAAGTATTCCACATCCTCAGGTGAGGCAGCTTTGAGCCTGCAAGCATGATGAAAAAATGTAACTTTAAATAGTGCTGGGTAGTGCATTATGTCCAAAAAACAGGTGTGATATGATTTTTTTTATCACGGTATTTTTCAAAATTATACCAGTTTAACAGTATAGGACAGTATTAGAACTCCAGCAGCATGAATCTTTCATAAGTGGTAATTGCACAGGAAAATGGAAGTTCTGCCAGTTTTTGTGAATCGCAAGGCTTCAGACGTCATCCAGAGCCTTGTCTGGAGTTCCTGTGCCCCATAGAAGTAAAGTTACAAAAAAAAAAAAAGAAAGGGAAAAAAAACATGTAAAGATACCGCAAGCGCCGATTTAAAGACTGCACCGCACACATGCAAGGAGACAGGAGCTGAACTAGGGAGTGTGTGTTGGAATGTTTACACATGGTAGAAGTATTTATTTCCGTTTTTAAATTTTGGGATGGTTTGCTGTGTTCTATATTGGAATGGGAAGTACTCTGAGCTGCACTCTAATGCATGGTATTCTGTCAGATTAAATGCTATATACATCTGCGCTGATGCAGGAAGAGTCACGCTAAAGGCTAAACACAAGCATGTTTCTTCGTAATGCTGAGATAAAAACTTATATTTGGGATTATTTAGCCCTTTTCCTGTTTCATACCATTTATGTACAGAATCATACACATTCAGTCAATCAGACAACCTTGAACTAACACAAGGTATGTTGCTGTATATGAAAGTATTTGAGAAATGACATGCACAAAAAAAAAAAGCTTAAGGAAATCGCACAAGACAGCACTCTCTAAAATTAATATTTTACACCCGATAATCCACACGCTGTTTTTCTGATATGCCACCACTCTCACACAGAGCTTCACCACTCAAACTGTTCTCCTCTAGTGGTGCAGCAGTGAAAAGGGTCCTCTCAAACAGTTTCCAGCTGCACCACTTTCAGAACGTTCTTTAAGCTTTTTCAACCAGTATTGCAGTATAATATATTAATATTATAACAATAATACATTTTTTGGTATGAACTGGTATACCACCCAGCACTAACTGATACATAACTTTGCTACGTGATGTGTATGTCTGGCAATTGAGGTTTTGAAGTAACAGTTTTAAGTTTATTAAGGTCTGTAATGAGAAAATTGTCCAAAACTGTCATGTACACCTGTGCACTGACTGATGGGGTAATAAAAGTCATCTTCCCTGGGTATTAACCTAACATGCAAATTCATATTATAGATGAGTGGGGTAATTTACTTGTTTTCTTCAGGCATTAGCTCTTATGTTCCATAGGAAATGCACCAGAAGTAAGTTCCAGTATCATATACTTGGGTGACTGTAAATTTTATGAATAATTACGGAATCACTTTCATGCAATCATCCACGTCCCATGATTGTTTCTCTAACTATATTTATGTAAATACGTAGGATTTATTAGATAAAAAGTTTAAAAATGAGGAAACATCCTGTATCAGAGGTTCTGATTCAAATAAGCAGACAAGAACAAAAAAAGCTGTCAAGCTTTGTTCATTCAAACATCACCATTTCCCACTGGAATTGAAAATCTGAAAGTAACTAAACTGTTTTCCAGCACTAGCAATACATTATAGGTCAGGTGTGCCAGTGTCCAGCACAATTTGGTGGTTCCCCTCCTCTAAGACACTCATTTAACCTGGCAATTAACAGGCGAGTTCAACCAGATGTTTGAGCAGGGGAAAATTACTAAACTGTGCTTTGCCCTCAGAGCCAGACTTGGGCACCCCTGCTAGATCTTATGGAAAGAGTTAGACTGTAGTCTTACCACCTCTTCTTTTCCTGCTCTTTCTTTTTGAAATTATCCAGTTTCTTCATGCCTCTGACATTCTGAAGCTTCAGCGTCTCCTCAGTTTCCCACGTATTGTGAATGTGTGACCATCCTTTCCATTTGATCAGGTACTGCACATCTCCCGGTTGCTTGTGTGAGTTAAAGTTGGCATTGGGGTCCCCATCAGCTTCAACAGCATAGACAGTGGTAGTTGCCCCAGTGGCTGCACACAAAGAGAGAACATATTAGTGCAGGAATGAGCATTCAGTACATTGCAAACCAATAGAGCTTTCTCAAGCAAAAACTGAGACACATAAGTAAATGTGTCTAGGACTGCAATTTTTTAAGAAAGTCTTGAATTTTAGTTTTTTGCATTGAAAGTTGGCATATTAGAACTTTCCGCAGTCCCTGACACCTTTAAGCAATTATTGTTCTTTTTCCTTTGCTTAGGTGCACACAGACATGACTATACAAGTGAACAGTTCCCTTCTTTTGGCTTTTGTCTTGGTCATAAACTCGCTCTAGGTTTGACAGCGCTTCGAAAACATTAATATATTGTTTAATATATATAATATATGTTTAATATAATATATAATTTTTTGCTTTATTGATTGTGTTGAATAAACGATTTAGCTCTAAATATATCCAAATGAATAACTGTTCTGAATTCAATTAAAAGCATTTACCTCCTTTCCGTCCTATTCTCATAGCCATCACTTTCTCTAGCGTCTCAAACTCATCCTCCTCAGGTGGTGGCACATCCTCCCCACACACTTCTACCAGATCATCAGAGTCTGTCTTAAGCTCTTCGTCTTCTTTGTAGCTCACATTGACTGTGGCCTGCCGCCGAGGACCTGCCAGAGCCTTCTTATAGTCGTCCTCATCTTCTGATGAAGAACCCGAGGGCTTCTTTTTTGGAGCCTTGCTTTTTTTCCCATTTCTGGCATTGTTCCTGAAGGGCAAGACAAGAAAATTAGAGTGTGTGACAGACTTGAAACTGTAGCACCTCACTTGGTAAATTTAATTAAATACCAAATTGCTAAGAGAAGTTAAAATAATCTTAGGCACCACACAAAATCTCCCATGGAACCCAGTTAATATACATTAACTTAGAACATATTGTCTTACTTGTTAGGTGGTTTTCTGCCTTTAACTTTGTGGCTGGGCTCATAATCTGAAACTGACTCTTCACTGTTCTCCTCAGCTGAAGAATCAGAAGAGTCACTCCCTGAACCAGACCCAGACCCTGAATCAGAGTCTGAAGACCTGTATCACATGCACACACGAAGAACATTAAAAATGAGTGATGGCACAGAATAATGACCTTGATATCAAGAACCAGCGTGTATTGCCTTTACGCTTAATGACAGGACTCACCCTTTACTCTTTTTCTTCCTCGACGAGTCATCATCCGAGTCATCACTACTGGAGGACTCCTTAGAGAAGAACAAAGCACAAAATCAGTGAAATCCACACACAATCACTTAAGACCAGTTTTCTGGCATTTCATCACTTTTAACGTCAATTAACTTGTTAAATCTTCAAGCAGATCTCATTGTAGGAGAACTATGAACTCCACTCCTGCACAGATTTGGTGTGGCATTTAAGACATAGAGTGCTGATCCAAGATCAATAAAGTAAAAAGCAAAACAAATCAAAACAAGCACTTTTAAAACAGATTTGAGAATGTAATACTTCGTCTGAGTCACTGTTTGAAGAGCTCTGTTGCTGCTGCTGCTGCTGCTGCTGCTGCTGTTGGAGATGCTGTTTCCTGAGCATCGCTGACCTCTGCACTGCCAGGATACTGGGGTTTGAGTTCCAAAACTGCAACAGAGACATCAAAGTACTATCAGCATTAAGAATGTATTTTATACATAAGCTAATCCTGGCCCAGAGTCCAACATCTGTATCATATCAGAGCCTTTTTTACACTCAAAACCCAGTAAATTACTAGCACTTTTGCAGCTGTACATGATAATTTACTGGTTATGTGCTTTTGTGCAGGGCTTTTGATCGCTTATCTCTCATGCTACATACCTACAACTACACAAATGTACAAGTTAAGCAATGTTTTCCACTGAAATGTCATGTAAAAAAAGCAGCTATTTTATTAACTGACCTTCCTGTTAGTATTGTCTACACATTGCCATCCCATTAATCTTTTGCAATTTAAAATAAAAGTTTATATATAGCAGTTATAAGTTGACTGCCATGCCAGTCATTCATTCACACTCTTTGCAGTTTCATAATGGTTAAATTCCCATATAAATGTGCATGCGTGAAGGAGCTTAAGTGTAAAATTCCAATAAATGGAAGCCAGCAAAATACTGTCAGCTACATAAAGGATGGACCGTTATCATTCCACCATTGAAAGTGAAAGTGACCATTCTACCATGCGTGAACACACCACAGCAGTCAGTGTGAACAGTACGAAATTCTTCCTCTGCATTTAACACATTCACCAAGTGAAGCAGCGCCCTGGGAACTAGTGTGTGGGGGCGGTACACTGATAATTCTCGCTGGATCTCCACAAAAAACTCGGAATGTAATAGTTTGACATGTAAAGCCTTACTGATGTATCAATCTTGGCAGGATTGTTGTCCTGGTCATTCTTCCCCTTGGATTTCTCAGAGTCAGAGTCAGACTGGCTGCCCGAGTCCGAGCCACTTCCTGAGTCGCTGCTCCCTGATCGGCTGCTGCTGGAGCTACTGCTGCTAGAGCTGGAGCCGGAGCCAGAACCCGATCCAGACCCAGACTCATCATCAGAGTTACTACATGCAAATACACGCATTTGTTGGGTATTAGAGGCAAACAGGGCTGTATCTTTGACCAGTTTGGAAATTTTGTTACACTTTCATTTCAGCCATTCAATAAAAGAGGTTTAGAGATTGTCACTGCAGCTGATCTTGAACACCTGACTACAAGGTTGGCGATCATAAAACACTCGAGGCACAAAATAATAATATGCAGGTTGAAGTCTGGAGATCTACATTTATAATCAGTACTGTCTCTTCAAAATAACCAAAACAATATTTACTGTACTGACTAATAGAATCACTGAAAATACATAATGCAAGACAATATTTAGACACAAAGTTATACTTGGATTTTGATTAAAGAACAAGCCACACTGCATAACAAAAATGTATCCGTGTTGGTAATCAGTATTTAAGTGTCCACCAGATAGTACAAGGCACAGCTACAGGACCATTTCTGACCTACAACTGAAAAGCCATCATGTGTACTACAAAGCTGTGCTTTTACCTTGTGAGGCCTCAGGCATGCCTCTGGACCAAACATTTCAAATTTGCACAAAATGGAGATTACACTTTCCAAACATTCAAACTCACGGCACCATTTTGCATACTGTGAAGCATTCATTAATCTGCAATACTGATGTTTTATTACAGCAACCAAATGAGTCATTACCTGGATTCTCCACTGCTGTTGCTCACACTTTCATCTTCACTGCGGCCATCCATGGCTGTGGCCTCCAAAACGACGTTCGCTGTTGTGCTCGATTACGTCCTCAAATATCCCAAACCTCCAGCCTTGGCCAGTGAAGTTCAACTGAGGAAAGCAAAATTGGATGGTTAACATTTTGATCTGATCTCCCCACAAAAAAAAGACATGAATGTAACCCTCCTGTCAATTTAACTTTCATCAAATGAGATTACCCAAAAGACTACGAGTGGTAGTGAAATCAGAAACAGCAGCTTAATCACTATTTCCCATAACATCACATATAAAAACTAAGAAAACACTTTAAATAGCACATAAAATTGCTTTATTTGTGTTGTGTTGTAATCGCTGTAAACAGTCAGTTTCTCAGCAATGCAGCATTTTATATAAAACCACTCTGGACGACTTTGCGTTGATCTAACCAATTAAAAAACGAGAGAGAAAAAAAAAACAAAACCTAAAGTTCCAAAAATCCCAACTAAACTGTGGCAGCGTGTTGAAACAAGACCTAATCTATGGCCTAAAGTACACACAATCAGGTAAAATATAGAATCATTCTTCTTGTTTTGTCCCTTTTCAATGTGCTATCCAGAAGTCTGAGAAAGTATGTCCTACTGGGCAAAAGCAGCTTCTCTAAATGAAGTCTCAGAGGAACTCATGCAGAGATAATTCAAGTAGTTGATTTAAAAATGCAGTTGCTTTTATTCTAGTGTTTATTTCTATTGGTTATACAGTTCTTACTTTCTTCTTTTGTTCTGTCCACTTTGCAACTGTAACATACAGATTTCCCACTTATGGGATTAATAATGGATTATCTTATCTTCCTTGCTTCACTGCACGTTAGTAACACCATAAAATTACAACTGAATACAACAAATATGACATGCTTAAAGTGTTCTCTGGATACAAAATATGAACCCTTTGTTTCATTTGACATTAGTCTTACTAGAACGAAATTAAAAGCAAATAGGATTTACATGCTGTGTCCAGTGTTCTCTGGATGTAAAGTATTAAGCATTTACTTCAATGTACATTAGTTTGAATATAACAAGTTCACAAGCAAATAGGACAAATATGATGCGAGTACAGTGTTTACTACATAGAAAATACTAAGATTTTTCACTAGTCTTTCACTAATGAAATTAAAACCAAACAGGATGAACACGGCGCGTGTAAACTGTTTTCTGGATTCAAAATAAGATAAGCCTTTATTTAACCCACAAGTGAGAAATGTATGTAAAATGTTCTATGGATGCAAAATGTTAATTTTGCTTCACACATCATTAGTCAAGTAATCATTATTCGTACAATAACGAAATTAGAAGCAAATATAACAATTTTCATGCGTGTCGGGGGTTCTCTGCATGTAACCTCGGCCTGGTGAGAGGCCCGAGCCGTGTAGGGCTCGAGTGCAGGCGGTCTCTCCTGGACAATGACCCGGGCAAAGCCTCTTCCACACCGGCCATGCTGAACCGGGGACCCGCGTGATAAGACCCTTCTAGCAAAAAAGACGCACCTAGCTCTGGTTAGCTACAGCTAGCTAATAACACAAATTTTAAATACAAAATAAAAGGGGCTCTGCGTTTAACAAAAGTGGAAGTGACCCTCCAAAACATGTAGATGAAATTTTCCGCGGCACATTTCAAACACGGTTGTGGAGAGCTGATTCTCCAGGGGAGCCAAGTTAGCCGTTTAGCACGCTAAGCTAACTGTTTCTCGTCCTGGCACTAAGAGCAGCGTGTTAGCTGTTTTGGCTAACACGACGTTTTACCCCCAAATTTATGCAAAACAAGTAGGAGTGGATATTAAAAACTGAGTGCGGAAAATGGTATGCAAAGTAACATTGGAAAAGAACACGCTTTCTCTGTGTATGCTGCACGTTTCGTTTTCATGAGGCCAGTTTAAAATCTATATTGAATTAGCCGTCGTGCTAAGGCTAACTGCCCGACTTAAACCCCCCATTAGCTCGGTTAGGACAAGATAGCAGGCTTTCCTTGGGGTTAGCTCATCCTAGCTGAATTTATAACAAATAGGGAAGGTTTATAGAGCCCTTGATTTTCCTCAGCGTTGTGTTGCGAGGTTGATGACCTCCCAGAGTTCACGTCGGGATGCTAATTCCTGGATCGTAACTGGCTTTGGCCGGGATCGCTTAGCAGTTGTTTTCGTCGCTCCTTTCCGAAATAATGAGGCCAGCGCACCTCCAAGGCGGCAGAGCCTGGGCGAGAAGCCCCCCAGCTGCTGCTAAGGCTAAAATCCCACTGGTTTCGTGCTATTACCTGGCTCCGGCGTGGCGCCAGGGTCCCGCGTCCCCTCCTTTCTTATTTCAGGCGGCTCGGCTAACGTTAGCAGGTAGCTCCGAGCCCCTTTGGAAAACAGTCCCAACTTTTTTATTTTAGGCTAAGCCTCGTTTCTGCGAGCCTCTTCTCCTCCAGGCTCCCGTGTCCCGGCTCAAAAATGTCTCCCGCGAAAAACCGAGGTGCTTCTTTGTATTCCGAGGACAGAAACAAAGAGAAAAGGTAGCAGGCATTTCAGCCGCAGGTCCTATAACAACAACAGCAGCCGGCCTCCGCCATGACGCCGTGGAGCCGAGACTCACACTCACTCTCGGAGCCTGTAGATGGAAACCCCGGGCTGTGACGTCACGAGGCCGGGCACTGTAGTAGGTGTTTCATAATCACACACAGCGTTCACAAAAGTATTGGGACGAACCTGTTTATTTTTTCGTTTTTTGGGGGGTGGTGTTCACTTTTGTGCTAATATCAGACATAAAGCACACACAGCGTAGACAAAAGTACTGAGACACACCTGTTTTCCGGGCGAGGGTTTGAACACTGCTAGTGACACCACTAAGCTCCCCTTGAGTAAAGTTCATTGCTCCACGGGCACCCCCATTGGTGGCAACTCACTGCTTCACTTGGTGAATGCAGAGAAAGAAATTTCACATCGTTCACACTGTGTGCTGAACTGTACTTTACGGCTGTTAGCGATTTGCTTTGCTTTTATTGTGTTGTAACTCCCCCTGTTGTGTGGAACTTCCCCCTGTGAGTTGGACATTTTACATTTCGGACAGAAATGATTTTGGTGCCGCATGATTTGAACTCACAACAAAGTTGTGTCAGGGTATTGAACAGATTGTAGTGTGAGTGTGGGACAGGGGGAAATGGTGTGATACAGTCTGAAGCAAGCCGTTCAAGAAAGACGTCCCAAACTTTATACAAACTGAAACATGTTTGTGGAGAAGAACAAACATTTACATTTACATTTACAGCATTTAGCTGACGCTCTTATCCAGAGAGACGTACATCAGTGCTTAAGAAGTCCACAACTATTTCTTACCTGAAAAACAGCTTAAATCCATGTCAACTATTTAACCAAGATACTGCAGTCAAAGCATCTATACAACATCTATCAAATAATAATTAGCCAACGCCTAACCCAACAATACATAAGCCATAGAGAAGAACACCACAAGTCATAGAGAAGTGGGAAGTCAAGGGAAAGGGATTTTTTTAAAAGAAATAAGTAAGCAGTAGGAAAGAGACATAGTCACCAAAGTGCTCCTTGAAAAGGTGAGTATTCAGGCGACGTCTTTGCATGATCTAGAGATCTGGTCAACCTGCGGGACGATAGCCGAGTTCCCAAAAGAGACGGTGAGATCATGGCTTGGTGATGGACTCCCTTTGGTGAAGAGGAGCTCGGCCTTGCTGGGGTTCAGCTTGAGACCAAGATACTTCCTGTGAAATGTGCACTACTTAGACTATGTGGACAAAAGTAATGCAGCACACTTTTTTAGGCCTTCTAGTGCCTGGTCTTATAAATTCTCTACAGAATGAATGGATACAAATTCCCACAGAAACTCCAAAATCTTCTGGAAAGCCTCCCAAGATGAGTGGAAGCTGTTCGAGCTGCAGAGGGGACCAACTCCATTTTAAAGTCTAATTGTTTGAATGCAGTGTCATTAAAATCACACTGTTGGTGTAATGCTCAGGTGTCCCAATATTTTTGCCTATATATTTGGCAACAACACATTTAAGCGATTAAACAATGATAGGTCATACAAGACAAATCAGCAACATGTAAGTTTAAAAAAAAAGAAGCGCCATTTTGGGTTTAATGGTTTACCTCAGGAGAAGATAATACTGCCATCGCAAGACCACACTGCTAGTAAGACGTTACTGTAGTTTCAGATGTTTTCTCCAAAAAAAGGGTCCATTTTTATTAGTCAGTTTTATTAGTCAATTTTATTAGACAATTGGTCCATTTTTTTAACATGTGTAGATAAAATAGGCAAAAAACATATCTGAAACCTAAGGCATGCACAAAAAAGAACACATAGTAGAGCTACTTAAGGGGCACAGGTTCTGCATTTCCTTGTATTGTTTCATGGTGTTTGTGTGGTTTTTATGTACCAACAACAATCATAGTTAATTTTTCATGACCACACTTTATCCTGTAAAATTACAGAGGCCGTTTTTTGGTACTGTGTCTTTGTGTCATATATGTAAATGGTCTTTGTTCTGCCATGTGTTGCATCTAATTCCAAAAGCAAACCAAGGCTAAAAGACTTCCTGTAGCTTTAAGGAGCGCTTCAGCCACAATGAAAAAGCTGACAGCCACCTCTGAGTAAACAAATCTGTTGTAAACATGTCACTAAGCTGGTGGCCTAGTGGTAAGGGAGTTGTCTCTGCTTTCAGAAGGTTGTGAGTTTGAATCCCAGTGCTGTTAGAGGGACCACTGAGGTACCCTTGAGCTCCCTACCCCCACACTACTTTTGTTCAGCTGTCTCTACAGTAAGACTTTCCTTACAAGACTTTAAAAGACTAGGAAACACCCTTCTGATGATGTACATTGGGGGTGTACATCAGGGTCCAAACTGGTTTGTTAGAATGATTTTAATTTTATGCCACCAATGTGTGCTGAGTGAAGACAAAACTGCTGTTTTCTTTGATTGTGTTTGAGGAATGAGAGCACTAATCAGAATCAGAAAACTTCATTGATCCAGGAGAAATGGGTACAACTGCACAGACAGAGACAGAGAGGCCAGAACAATGTAATATATGAAGTCTAAATGAAATCATATTAAAAACTGCAAGAAAAAAATCTTAATATTAAATACACTACGATACATACACTTGCTAAGGTTTTAATAGTGTAGCTAAATAACTTACTGTTAATTGAATTAATAATAATGCAAAGTGGTTACGAGTCTGTTATTGCACATTACAGAGATCAGTAGTAGATCAGTAATACTGACCTTAAGTAGTGATCTTGGTAAGACTATTGCACATAAAAAATAATGCACATAGTGATAATGATTTAAACTCATAACAAAGTAGCCTCAGGGTATTGAACAGATTATAGTGTGAATGTGGGACAGGGGGAGGGGTTATAGAGTCTGATTGCAGTGCTGGTGAGTCTGTGGCTAAAAGTGCTTCGCAGTTCAGGCACCACACTCTGGAGTGGGTGCTTGTTTGTGTTTATTAGCATCAGTGGCTAGTTTAACAGTAAAGACTGGCTGACACTACTGGAATTCCCAATGGTTGTGCAAGTTACTTGGTTAATGCAGGTTTGGTACTGTTGATAAAAAAGATTTGCCAAATTAGGTTTATATATAATCCAGTTTTCCATTATGTGGTATTTTAAACCTCCCTCCAGTCTTTCTCTCTCACACAACAGTCAAAATTACAGTACTCCAAATTACAGCGCACATATTAACATTTACTTATCAACATTAACTATTATCACAGTGTAAAATGATGCAAGAGTTCAAAATTTTACCCTGGGCAACTTCATCAAACTTAACTTTTAATAGAACTATAATCTATTTATATTTGCTACCATGTGATTATCTGAAACTGCAATTTTGAATAAAAGTAGTTTGTATATTCTGAAGTTCAGGATCCTAAGTTAATACTTGTAAATCATATTTATTTGATTTATCATATTTCTTCGTAAGATTAACATTCATTCAGTGTCTTGTATCTTGACAGAATGCAATGTACAGGCCTAAATTATGTTTAGACTGATAAATTAATTTGCAGCATAATGTCAATTAATTTCGAATTTAGTAATCATTATGAAGTGCCTGAGTTTAGACTTTCGAGTCAAACATCAGTTCCTCATTCAGGATTACATGTAATTATGTTACATATTAAAAATCGATTTGTTTGTAGGAGCTGTATATATGTTTTTAACCCGAGTTTCTACATTGAAAAAGATTCACAGGAGCGGAGTGTAGTCCTGCTGTGGTGTGTGATATTGTGAGTCCCTCCTCAGTCAAAAAAGCCTGCTGTCACGCCTGTCAAACTTCGTTATATAATGATGTAAAGGAAAACCTAGGAGCAGACAAAGATGATCATCTGTGGGCCACGTTTTCTTGGGGCCTCTGAAGACTATTGTCATTCATGTTGGTCACGTAATATGACCTACATTTAAGAAGTGCTTTTTCTCTGGCTCTGTTTCAGAAGCCTTTTTTCTTGTGTGCCCTTTTAAGTCTTGTGTGGAGCCTTAAAAGGGCGTAACAAATATACCAAACACCTACAAATCCAAAAAAGGTGTCATATTCATCTGCTTTGCTTAATTTTAATTTGGATAAAAGCCAACACGAAGTGCCCACATAAGATTGCGTTTTAATAATGATGTGGAAAAACAAAAAGATCTATTACATCGAATTAATGTCGTTTGAAGCACCACACAGTGGGCAGCATTATAGCTGGAGATTTAAAGCACCAGTTACATCCAAAAAAGACCCAATTTTGTACATCACACAGCAGTTCTGTACACAACAATAAGGGGTCAGGGGTGCTGGGAAGGAGAATAAGGGGAGAGGATGCCAAGTCCGTGAAAATCAGCGGGGAGTTTATTAACAATG
>JBBPDH010000034.1:3562225-3574026 GCA_037974565.1 Clupeocharax schoutedeni | reverse complement strand
AGTCGTGGAATTCTTAAGCACTGATGTACGTCGCTCTGGATAAGAGCGTCAGCTAAATGCCGTAAATGTAAATGTAGTGGGTAGTAAAACAGTTTGTGAAAAGCCAATCAAAGTGTAAAGTCCAGTGTGGTGGTGTGATTGAGAGAATGTATAGCCCGCGGGAAGAAGCTCCTCCTCAGTCTCTCTGTGTTAACCTTCAGGGAGCGGAAACGCTTTTCTGACCGCAACAAAGAGAACAGTCCATTGTTGGGATGGTAGCTCATGGCCTCATGGTTAGTAAGTTGCCCCTGTGAATAAAAGGTTGGGGGTTCAAATCTCAGGAATGACAGGGTCACCACAGAGGTGTTGTTCCCATACTCTACTCCATGGTTGCTGCACGCTGTGACTATAAGGAACCACACATGCAGACAATAGGGGATCAACAATGTATTTTATTTTCTCCTGTCTAAAATATCTACAAACATACAAATCTGGTTTTGGAAAAAATGTTAACTCAGTTTTAAATCTGCAATTTTAGCAAAACAATGAGTATCAAATTCCCTAAAAACGATCCAAGGTGCATCACACTGGACACCTTGGTCACTTTGATTCAAAGTACAAAAAAAATACAATATAAATTACAGACAAGGCAAATGTACAAAACGAAAATCCTGTAATAAAAATAAAAGCAGTTTTCCCGTAACAATAAATAGCATGACGCATGGCCCATGTCTCTTTAAGCAACGTTAAAACATGTTTTGATTAACAGAACATATGACAACTTTCTGTAGAAAGACAAGGAAAAAAGCCTGTAATGATGACTAACTCCGGCTGTTCAGTGCATGAGATATAGTACAATATTCAGTCATTGTCAAGTAGTACATTTCTGCTGGGAACAAATGAAAACATCAATACATTCTTACACATGTACAGAGCTACAGACAGCAAATAGTCATTACAAGTTCTGAATGAGGAACTGGGTGAAGCACCAAAGGCCTGGACACACTGAACACACAATAATCACATTTAATAGAAAATGTATAGTAATTGATGGGCAGTAGCAGAAGTATTCAGATGTTTTAGAACATCTTGAAGACACCAGGACTGGTGAAGTTCATTTCCCAGGTGAAATGTCAATGTAAATTCACTGAAAGCACCCCCGAGAAAGAAGCAGTTGAGTAGATCCAGGTCTTTAAAGTAAAAAAGTGAAAAGAATCTCAAAACTGGCCCCCCCCTTTAGTCCCAACATCCATAGGTACAATAAATATGCAGTACATTCCAGAAGTATGATAAGTATTCTATAAAGCAGACCTTTTATCTTTTCCACCAGCCGTACCAACTGATGTACATTCAGACATACAGTTTATCTCCTAAGCTTTAAACAAAAAAATCAACCAGCATACACATTAGTGTGACGTGTTGCCTTTGAAGTACAGCCAATTTAAAAACGTACATATCGTATGTTCTAGACTGATACAAAAATAATTTTCACAAAGGCCTCTAAGTCCTAAAAAGTACAGCAATGAAAAAGATTACAATCTCTCAAGGAAAGGTTAGCTAGAACACTAGGCTCTTTGGGATCATTAAGACATCTTTTTGCAGTAGTCACAAAGCTAATTGTTTTAAGAGAACGCCACAGGCGAGGTTCTTCTCATCAGCTACTACTGCAACATATCTGGAAAAGTGACATTTTTATGCTCAGCTCAACGATGGGGATTTTGTGATAGAAATACAATTTTTTTGAGCTCTCCTTGAACCACTGTTTGAACAGACCATGCCCGTGAATTGTCCAATTGAAGGTATGTTCAGACCCTCAAGTTTCAAAAGATTCTCTCGGATGTATTCACGAAAGTGTCTCATGACTAATTCTGCTGTCTTTTTGATCGAAAGTGGCCCAGAGAGGCACCGCGATGGCCGAGCGGAGCCCCTCAATCCTGTCTACATTTAAACGTCGTCAGCTTCAGGGCCCCTTTGCTGTGTAACGTCTTCAACGTCTTGAACTCAAGTGGCATCCGGTGAGGCCCCACGCTGGAGAAGTACCGGTACTTGAGTGTGTCGTAGTAATGATACTTCACAGGATTTCCACCGGCGTCTTTAGGGAACGGCCAAAATCCATACAGGTGGATCTCATCGCAGAAACGCGTGGCCATGGTGTACATCAGCAGGCCGGTGCTGGGACGCTTGATATTCACCTTGTTTGTGAGCCAGTACCTGACAAACAAAAACATATGTAATTTCAGTGTCATTTGACATGTGAATCATGCTTATGAAGCTCAGAGCATGAAAAACTGGATTTTCCTCGCCTTTGATTGACTGAAATGGATCCTGAATATGTCCCCAGATGGGTTTAGGGCACTTTTGAGTATGTTGGCTATTTTTATCTAAGTGTCCAAACTGTTAACTGTAATTCCAGATTTAGAGGACACTGCAATCTTCCATAATCAACTTGTTCCTGTTGAGATCAGGGTTTATTTTCCTCCTCCCCTGCACTTTCTCTGTCCACCTAGAAACTAATACTAATGTTGGTTTGTGTGTGTGAATGATGAGTGGCAATTTTTTACTAATAACAAAAAAGCGCCCATGATTGACTATCCATTATTTACAGTAAATTGAACAGTTAATCCCCAATTAGTGCGACACTAATGTAGGGATCCGTCTCAGTTACAGTCATTGATAAACTTTCAGAAATATTCATTCTTCAGTCCATTTGTTCTATATGTGAAACTAACCCAAAAAGGAATGCTCTGTTTGTGATGTCAGAAGGTATTTACATATAGAACTGAAACAAACTACACCCCCCCCCACCACCACCACACTCCTAATGTGCTATGTGGAGGTCCTTTAAATTTTTAAAAAGGTAGTTCATTCTTCCAGAAATGGTTCTTGAAAAAAATTTTTGTTAGGGAATCAAAAGCTGTTTTTCTACAGTATTGTGCAAAGAACCTGTTTGCACTTTTAATATAAGAAAAAAAGTGCATTACCACACTCCTGCCCTGAACTTCCAATTCCTCCACCAAACATAATGCATACACATCTTTTCTGCCTTAAACAGACAACTCAGACTTACATTATCTTCTCTGTTTATTACACTGCATATTTCCTGTCCTTTTACTGCTCTGTCTGCACAATCATATTTATTGCTGTCTCCCTCTGTTCTGCATTTTTGCACACACATCCATAACATTGTATTCATTCAGACTAGTACGGTAGCTATTGTCATTTGCACCAAAAGTTGTCCGGTCTGGTTGTTCTGTTTTGTTTCGTGCACTCTCTCTTGTCCTGTCTGCTCTTGTGGTCTTCTGTTTTTGGTTTCACTTAACTATATAAACCTATTTATCATGCAGCACTTATTTAGCCAAGCCATCCACACTGCAGTCTCAGCCCAGATTATTGCTGACTGAAGAACAATACAGGACAACTAATAGAACAGAATTCATGTACATACACTCTTTTTAAAAAAAGTGCCACCAAGGGTTCTCTGAATAACAACAAACCAGAATCACATCTGGCTCCCTAAAGAGTCGTGTCTTAAAAGGAATGTGAAGAACGCTTTATATGTTGTATTAATCTTCATTTAATAAAAGGAGTGAGCGGTTAGAGCCTGAATGCTATGTGGAGGTTCCTTAAAATTTTAAAAAGGTAGTTCATTCTTCCAGAAATGATTCTTGAAAGAAAGTTTGTTAGGGAATTAAAAGCCGTTTTTTCTACAGTATTGTGCAAAGAACCTGTTTGGCCCTTTTAATATAAGTGTATATGAGAAGGTTCATTAAAGAGGTGCTAATTACTGGCAGCGCACTGAAACTTTGCCCCGGTGGGGGCGGCCAATTTACTGAGTTATTTCCATGCAAATGGAGGTAGGCACCTTCGTAATTAACATGTGACCAGCACAACTTAATTCCCTGTTTGGCTCACATGCTTTCTGCTAGAATGGAGAAATAATGTATTATTTTTTATCTATTTTATTGAAAATTCAACCTCCCAAGTCAAATTGGGGGTGAAATTGAAAAAAGATACTGCTCATTGAGGGGGCAGGCAATTATTTTGATATAATAAATACTTTTTTTCAAGTATAAGAGGCATTGTTCTTATGCAAGAAATGCAATAATATACCTAGTGTACCTTCAGGTGGATGGATGAGCGGAACTTTTGTGTCACAGACATTTAGAAGCAACTTGCGTTGATTGTACCAGGTTCTGTTAGTAGTACACTGCTTTAGAAATGATTTGTAATTCATTACTAAGACAAATCCTGGTGTTAGATAGTGTTGTCTTTCTAAAGTATGGGTATAGAGGCTTAAATGATTGCTTTACTGAAATTATTTGGTTTTAGTATTTTCCTTCAACAAATGAAGGATTTCTGCGACATGGCAGATGTTCACAGATGCCTTTCCCCATTAAAAAGAAAAGTGTTCCCTCTGAATACAAACAGCATCTGTTTTTGGTGCATAAAACCACTCCAATGGGATACAAGCCCTTTAAAACTGACTTATGTAAAATGCATCACCTCGAGACTGGCACAGAGAGTATTAGATTGCGCCAGCGACTTATCATATATAATTCTGTGTAATCAACTAAGAATATAATTAGGCTATGCAAAAAGCAGCAGTAGAATCGCTGCCACTCCCCAATATACTAACAGTCTAGTCTAATTGGATCACGCGAGATGTTATTTTAGTAGGTCTGTAATTGAAAGACAAATTAGGCCATGATTTGACTGTCTTAATAATGTAATGGTCTACTGGCTTTGTGCTGGGAGCGGTGTCCTGCATAACCAAGCCCCGCTTTGCAACAAATGCTAATTTCAGTGAAAAATCAGGGTATGCACCTTGCATATAAACGAGGCATCGCTTAATGAGCTATTAATTTTCATTGAATTACTAAAACGATAGCTGGGAGAGGCATTACCACACAGAACGCAAGACAGCGAACCAGAAGGTTATTTGAACATGTGAACGGGTTTAATTTGCACTCATCAATAATTCAGTATGTGTGTGTGCTACGAAGAAACATTGCAATATTTTTTTTTCGGGAAGTTTGCAACCGGGGAAAAACAGCAACATTAAAACGAGTTAACTTAATAAAGTTAACTTAATAAAGAGAAGAATGAGGCGTATATATAAATAAGTGAATAAAATACACAAAATTGGCTGATATCCAGTTTATATATGCAGTCACTATTCACTGGGTGCTATTTATAAACCCTCTATCAATGGTTTAAATATGTCCTTTTAATGATTCTACATATATATTCTACAAGTGCCTACTATGAAAGATCCAGAAAAACAAAGAGAAATAACTGATTACAATATCAATAAAATAATACATATAATACAAAACTGCTTATCCCTCGTTTGTGCATTTTTAAGAGTTTAAGTAACAGTTACTTTAAAACTGAGGGTTTGTTGTACAAAGTCAAGCTCAAACATATGTCATATTTGACCTTTTTTTAAATCAATTATTACTCTTATACCATTTCTTATATGATTTACATTACATTACTCATAGTAAATTACATGCACTGTGATGGGACTGTAACTGTCCAGGGTGTTTCTCTACCTTTCACCGTAAGACCACTGGTATAGACACCCCCCAGAGGTTCAGATAAACGATGGCGCATAGGTGAGTATAGAGTGTAATTATATGTTAATTGTATAGCAAAACAAAAGTAATACATCTGAAATAAAGAATGTGTCTACTGTGTTGTATATCAGTGTTGGTTTTAATTTATGGGGCCTTTAACAGTCCTTTAAGAGTTCGATCCAATCTAGCACCAAGTGGTGGCCTCCAGGGTTAGTCGCCTTGACTGAGAAACGGTTCACTCTTCAGAGGCCTATATTTAGCACCAGAGCAGGCCGGTCTGAAGGTGTCATTGAAAAGAGAAAGGTGCTTGGCTGCCATGGTAACTCACAAGAACATCTGATGTGCCCACAGGACTACGTGGCTAGAATGAACACCTTTTGAAGCCCGTAATCAAACACCAAGTGACCAATAGCTGTTAGGAGAACCGCGTTGACGACAATGTATTTTTGAATTCTTGTGCATTTTCTCGCGCATTTGAAGTACCTTCAAAGGAAATCGTAACCCCCTCCCAGGAGAACACGCATGCTTAAAAGATCAGTAGATGTAAAGACTCCAGCAGAGAAGTACAATCACCTCATTTCCAAGACAGGCTAATGGAAGGAAAACTAATTTAACAGACGTGAATACGTTCTCCCTGTCGGCCTTTCTAGAACTGCTCCACGAGGCTGATATACGCGCCCCTCCTTCACCGTGGAACTGAAATGAAAATATAATTCCGTTGCTGTCGTCCGAAGACCTCAACTCTGTTTTGTTTTGTTTTTTTACCTCAAAACGCCAGCTGCACGTTACATGATGTCAATGTTCCAAGACAAACAGACAAATGGAAATGGTCTAAAATGACCTTTTTGGAGAAATGAGCTTTTTTTTCATGCAACAAATGAAAATGTTATGGTCTGGAGTGTGAAGACTAATAGCACTTATGGGCTTTTTCAGGCCTGTATCATGAATGAGGAGTGTGTGTAATCAGTGGGTTGTCTTTAAGCCCATAGCCCACCGAGCCCAGCCTTGCAAAGGTGCCCCACAGG
The DNA here is from genome assembly GCA_037974565.1 of Clupeocharax schoutedeni. Classification (NCBI taxonomy): domain Eukaryota; kingdom Metazoa; phylum Chordata; class Actinopteri; order Characiformes; family Alestidae; genus Clupeocharax; species Clupeocharax schoutedeni. The sequence goes on along the minus strand of JBBPDH010000034.1, from coordinate 3,567,443 downwards.
TGGCAGCCTGCGGGCTGGCTTTGATTTAGGAAATGACAATCAGAGGGCAGAAGCTGTTGGCTCCCCGCTAGCTAACAGCGCCAGGCCTGGGCTCTTCACACCAATTTATGTTGAGCGATGCTCTCTTCTATTGTCTTCAGACGAGCTTAATTTGCAGCATTCTTCCTTCTGATGCCCGAGATTGGACCGAGAATAAAAGCGTGCAGCGGGCAAATAAGTAAACGCGTCAGGAATGTCTGATGTGCATCTCAAAGGCACTTTTTTTGGATAAATGGGGTAAATGCATACCAGCCAAAACCTCCCGCCATCCTCAAGGAGGCTAATCTCTGCAGTGAACTTTCCTGTTCCACCAAAAGCAAAGTGGTCACGGCTCTACTGGACTGGGAACTGTTCTGCTGGACTAGTTTAAGGTCGCAAATCCCCCTTCCACGCAAGAGTTAGCAGCTGCTCGAAGGCTTCTGCAGGGATATTTTTGAAACTCGACAGTGCTGTTGTGAAGTTTTGGAACTAATTATGTAGTGTTGTCACACCAATGAAGCAGAAGAGTTTCAGGAAAAGCTTTAAAAAGGTGCTAAATAAAGCTTGTTGGTGTACAGTCCGCTTCTTAAAAAAAGCAGGTCTTAATGTGCATGTGCACTGTGGAGCTATTCCCTTTATTTGTGGCCTATAAGGTCATTTCAGAATATAAAGAGTATATGGATCTCTGTAAGATTAACCAATCAACTCAATGTTAATGAAAAGTTAACATTAATTTTAACTATTCCTCTGGGTACCTTCTGCTCAGATACTCTTCTATTAGCCTCTGTTCAGATCAATTTAGATTTGTTCAACCATATGACTCGACATCCAACCCTGTAATCGGCAGCAATTAACGTCTACATTTTAAGTATAACAGCAGCTAAAGACGAGATCGTTACTACACCTCCACTGCTAGCACAATTATTTAATCCTCATCCATGGCCCTGATGACATTTGTTGTTATTACTTAAGTGGAGTACTCTGCTTTTTCTCATTTCAGCTGCATCCTATCTGTCCCTGGGGTCTACTCTAATGATGCTTGTGGTTTTATGAACCAAAAATACCACAAGCCTGATATAACTGTAAGACTGATATACAGTTATATTTGAGAGTCTGGGCACCCCTGGTCAAATTACACATTACAAATTACAATTATTTATTTTCTAAGTGAAAAGGCGTGAACCCCAAATTTGCATGGAGCTTAAATATATTTCTGAACATTTTAATATTGAATTCAATTGTGATTATATTTTTTGAATAATTCATTTTATTTGCTTTTAGGAGTTTTTTCTCCATATGTCCTTGAAGTTAAGAAATATTTAGAAGTTAAGAAATATTTATAGGCCGTTATTCATGCACAACATGTTTAACATCTAATGATTTTTCAATGATATTCATTTGATATTCATATTTCATGTACCGCACAACCCCAAAGCTTAACAGATCCACCAGGAAAATTGATATTTTATTAAAATACGACAAATATCGTTGTGAAAGAGTTCATTAGACTAGTTAAATACACAATCTGGGACTTCCAAACGATCACATACCACGGCATGTAAATGATCACTGTTCTGATTGGCTGCTCTGTATTGTGCCCTATTTAGAAAACAGTCTGATCTGACACACTCTTAAAAATGACAAACACAAATGGGTGCAGCTGCTTTAGGCTGAAAATGTACATATGGAAATGTGCTGGTGGTCATAATCATAAAAACCATGAAGCCCAATGGAATACTCCTGCAGTTCCATTTCTATAAATGGACTATATGGACTGAAGATTTAACAATATGCTTTGGCAATATTTGCATGATATCTCAAACTCTGACTTCAAAGAAGTTCAGATTTCCATGATTACTTTAACTGCTGTGTATTTTAACTGCTTGTGTGACTCACCCTCTGACAGCATGAATCAGGCGGAGTGAGGGGTAGGCCATGCGCACCGGAAGCTTTCGTTTAAGTATAAGCTCATTGACACCCTCCACGTGTTTCTCTCCGCCCTTCACCATGAAGGCTGGAATCCACAGGACACTGTCGTTCAGCATGGTGAGACGCTCCACAAAACGCTCCCGCACCGTCTCGTTCCGCAAACCGCCGTACACCCGCTGGATCACAGATGGGTTCATGGTGGTGAAGTCCGACTTGAAGCCCACGTCCTCCGCAAACTCCACCAGGGGGGCCAAGTTACATCTGAGCCAGACCCGTAAAAAAAAAAAAAAAAAAAGCAAAACGTTAGAGCCAGAAAGAAAAGCCTCAGGCTGCCTGTGGGGCATTAGTCAAAGGAAAAAAAGAGGTGTGAGGCAGCATGAAACTGCCTGTATCAGTGAATGGAAAACAGAATATCTCTGTTTATGTATCGTACCTATAAAACTGACCAGGTCTGCACATCTGTTCAGGAGTTCTGCACAGTTAGTTACTTTTATGTAGTCTGGAAATGCACCGATATGGATCATATTATGTGACAATATTTCTAGACTGATTTGCTAAATAGTAATTAACACTGTGATATGGCCAATAATAACAATTTTACTTTGCTTTAAATACTGCAGTGATGTGAAGGTCGAGGCAAGCAGGATACAATCACAGGATAGGAGAGGTTCAATACAAAATAACAAGTAACAAAAACACAAACAAAGATGAGGGGTCCAGGGTACACGAAAATGAGAAACTAGAGATGGTCCAAAGGATAACTAGAACAGGAGCACTGCAGAAACAAAGGGGGAAATGAACAGGTTGAACAAAAAGATAAGAAAACCAACACGATTCGAAATGATCATAACAGCATTCCAGGATATTTGACAAAAAACAGCCTGACAAGAGATTTTACCATGAATCCACAAACACGGAGTGAAATACAGGGGTATTTTACTGACTAAGGCAAAGAGTTAGTCAGAACAGATGGCAAAAGAGTTAGACAGTATAAAAACACTTGGGCAAGGGCTAAGACCAAAACATAGTCACATGGATTATGGATAATCGCATAATTAAATTTCTATTTTTGCATTTAGCAGCAAGTCCACACTCTAATCCATACATAATGTCCACTGAGAGAGTTAAGTGGCTCCTTATAGTCATGTGTGAACACACCACAGCACACAGTGTGAACTGTGTGAAATTCTTTCGCTGCATTTAACCCATTCACCAATTGAAGAAGGGGGCTGCCACCAACAGGGGTACGCAGGGAGCAGGGTGTGGGGACCGTACCTTGCTCAAAGGGTACCTCTGTGTTACCACTAACAGTCCTTGAATTTGAAACCATGACCTTTTGATTGCAGGGGCAACTCCCTAACCACCCGGCCAGCACCATTTAATTAATGTAAGATTAAATGCAGATTAACTGTACATTCAATTATTGCAAACTTTGACATTTGAACATATTAAATTATGTGCAGACACTCTAAACTTCAGCCGTTCCCAACAGTAGGTGAATATAAGAGTTTTACACATTACACCTGCAGGTTGAGCATGAGATGCACAGTTTTAGTTATTATTTACAATTCCAACAGTGGGCAAATAATACTAATTAAATGTACTCATTTTCAAAATATTGATTATTAGTATTTGCCTCTAATATATCTTGCACTCCTAATATAGACAAGATACATCAGCAGCTGACATATATCTGGGGCAGTTGGTGGCCTGGTGGTTAGAGAGTTGCCCTTGTGATTGGAAGGTAGTTGGTTCAAATCCCAGTGACACCCTAGAGCAAGGTACCATCCCCGGGCGCTGTGTTCCTGGCTGCCCGCTGCTTCACTTGGTGAATGGGTTAAAAGAGAGAAAGAATTTCACACTGCTCACACTGTATCCTATGCTGGGGTGTGTTCACGTGCGATAAATGGACATTTTACACTTACTCAGATATGAGAAGTGCAACTGATAACTGATTTTCTGCTTGCATATGCACTGACGCATGTAGTCACACGCAATCCAAATATCAGCAGTGTGAAGGTTTTTCAAAAGAATAACTGCAGTTTGCACTAATCATTAGGCTGAGGTACAGTGATGGGGCACAACTCAATTAAGACCTATGTAATTCATAGAATATGGTTAATTCAACTAATCATGAATATCCCTCCAGTGAACTTTATAGCCTAAAGAATTTAAGTTTTATGCTTAATTAAATTATTTCTATTAGAATCTTTCAAAAAACAGCCATTATTGATAAGAATTATTGTTTTGTTTAATTGCCGGCTCAAACGTATATCAGTGCATCCCTAAAGCAACTTGTATTCATCACTATGCCTCATTATAATGCTGTGCAACAATAAACTACGTTAACCAAAGCAGTGGTTGATCTAATACGATTAAAAGTAACAGCTCTTTGTAAACGCTAAAAAACTGAGGTTCTAGCAGTTCTGCTGGCCTAAAATAGGCCTGCTTTTATGTGGAGCTCTTTGAGATATCCCGCCATAGGCCATGCTATTAGGCGTTTTAGGAGAGCACTTAGAAGAGCAGCAAAGCATGTTGTGTCTGTGTTGTGTTGGGTCTATCTGGAAAACAAATTACATAAACTTTCCTAATAAGTTGCGTTTTGAAGGACAATTCCACTGATTTTTCAAAATCTCGTAAGCAACTTCTTGGTAAAGATTTAATTTGGTTTTATTTGGCCATTTAGAGAGAAATGTCCACAGCACAAATATGAACATATGGTTTCCCACCCCAAATAATCAGTGAGTCTAAACGTGTGTCCTGATGTGTCCTGATGTTCTATACGTAAGTATGGAAAACCTGAAAAAAGCATCTTTGGTACCTTTTATAAAACACTGGCATCAGACATTAGGCAATGTATTCAAAACCATTTTACCTAATAACTTTCACAGAAAGCTTTAATTCACAGGTAGCTTTAATGTAATAAACTCCTCAGATTTTAACAATTCCAGTTTCATAAATTTCTCTAAAACTGACCTTCACATCGGATCATTCTGATTGAATTTGAATCTTAACTAGGGCTGCAACTAACGATTATTTTGATTATTGATTAGTTGGGCGATTTTTTTCTTCTTCGATTAATCGATTAATCAGATTAAAACTCAACTCTTTTTTTGCAAACTGCCAGCGGCTGTTTTACATCATAACCCTATGGAGTGAACCGCTTTTTTTTTCCTCAAAAAGTCCCGAGTGCTTTTTTTTTAACGCCACCGCCTTTTTCTGCAGCTCAGAGCGTCTTTTCAAGTTGAAAAAAGTTCATCTTTTCTGAAAA
>JBBPDH010000034.1:3504663-3525061 GCA_037974565.1 Clupeocharax schoutedeni | reverse complement strand
ACATATATATATATATATATATATATATATACATATTCCTCACCCTCTTAGGAGAAAAAATGTGTAGAACCTCTTTTTGTTTTAATGTAATTAGCTCACCTGAGGCTGATTGCTGATTTCCTTTAGCTATGACATGTAGACCTTACCTAGCCTGTTGTCACCAGTTTGTTGTGTTTGTGTGTTCTGATACTTTATTCTCAGACAAAAGTCTAGTTTTTATTCCCTTCTACTAATCAAATATATTTACTGCCTCCAATATCACGGTTAATCAGAATGCAGATCTCTAAATTTGATGGTTCCTATTATGTTTGTTTCAGCTGAGTGATAATTCAGCTTTCTTTTCATCCTGGCTTAGGCTCAGGCCAAAACAGGCCTGCCAGAAACGTCCAGATATGTATTAAATATTAATTTTATTTTTGTATAATATAAATCCCTTCAGTGCTGACTTTGTGGTGGAATCAATAACTTTTTTTCTCCGCCCCAGGCGTCGTTACATATTAATCCACTAAAGGCTTCCCCAAATAGGCTTTAAGGTTTTAATGTAATCGACTCTTTTTTTGATATCATGTTTAAAATTCATTCCCTGCTCATGTGCGTGCTGCGTTGTTCCCTTCCGTTACATTTGATAATCAACTCAGAGGAAAAGAGGCCAAGAATGGGTGAAGTGGAGACAAAAGACTGGGATTAAAATAGCATTTTTCCATGCCCTGGAGCCAGTAGGCTTTCTGATAGCAGCTCTAGACCCTCAGTCCTCTGCACGGAATAACCACGCTCCCTGTCCTGCACATGGATCCCGCTGAGAAAACTAGAATGGGACAGAAATGCTATAATTGCATTATAATGCCTTTCTGTACATTTGTATATTTGTGTACTCAGTAAGGCTGAAAGGTTTCTGATTAAGGACATACCACTTGTGGTCATGGCCACAACGACACTGAGGAAAACAGTGTGAGTGGACACTCACAGAATGACCCCATTGCAGTAAACACTGTACCACTCAGCTTGTTGACCTTCTACTACACCGGCTGCTAGTTCACACAGAGCCTTTCGTCACTGTGGGGTAGCTACAGAGCAAATAAACACAGAGAGATTTTAACCTGTGTCTGATCCACACTAGAGCTGAACAATTTGGGGAGAATATCTGTTTGTGATTTTCCTGACAAATATTGCACATGATGCAGTATTGTAGGGCATAATTCAAAATGTGGTCATTTTAAAACTGATTTATCATTTTGTCCTGACATTGGACAGCTCTTAGAGGCTGCCTAATTTGCTGCCAATAACAAAAGCTTGATGTCATTTGACATTGTTTCTCACTTGTAACTAATTATAACAAGCTGTTCAGTTGAAAGTGATCATTCTATACTTTTAATTATGATTTAAAATCCGATGAGTAGTTATAGCTGCGTGTCTTCGTTTACTCATGATTTTACTCTATAAAAGTACAAATTTGTACCAAGTACAGACTTTGGTACAAAATGTGAGTTAACTGTGTGTATGTCATTTAGTCTATAAATAAGTATATTGCAATTATTTAATTATGCAGTTCAAATATTATAGAAGAACAGTAATAACTTTAATCTTTCCACTGGTTATATAATACTTTGGGTAGAAAAAGAAAGTTCCTTTATTAAGTGTTTTGAAATGGACGTTAGTGGAGTACATAGGACTACAGAAACCTGAACCTGGATTACTCTTGTGCTTGAGCCAGTTGCAAGATATTAAGACATTTTACGAGGCCTAAGCAACTAAAGACCTTGTGGTAAAAATGAAAGAGTGACAGGAAGCTGAACTTTGTGTCTAGCCGCACACCCACTCACGTTTTCAAAAAGCAAGTATTTATAGCAGTATACTGCGCACTAGTGCCTTTTTCTCCTGTCCCATGGTTTCTGTGGGTTTAGAGGCCCATCTAAATCATCTTTTTTTGCCCTGCTTTGACTCCAACAATGCGAGAGCTTTTGATTCGTTCACCAGGTCTGTAAATTAACCTCACCTGGACCATGAAATTGCCTTCACAGAAGATTTGTTTTTCAGGTTTGGTTTAGAAAAACCGTATCTCAGTATTTCATCATATTTCTAAGAATGAATCAGTGATATTATGTATATATTAGATTTTTTTTTTCAGTTTCTGTCATATCTCCACATGAACGTGTGGGTCACAACCGGCCTGAGCCAGACTGTATTATATGAACAGCGCTGGCCTGAGCCGCAGTGCCGGTTCACTGTTTTGCTTTTGAGCTCTCTTTATTTTTCCCAATGTGAGCAGAAGCTGTGTGTTTGTCCTAGGCCTTTTATCCAGCCAGCAATGCCATTGATGTGATGTACGGAGACATGCTAGCTGCCCGCTGTGTTTTCACAGGAGAGGGAAGGACCTCGAAGACACGAATCGGGTGAGTTTCAGTCGGAGCTGGTAATTTATGGGTTTCCCTCTCTTTCTAGTCATAAGAGTTCTGCTGCTCCATTATTTAATAAAATAGGACCACATTTAACACCATAATTGCAATGTCAAATCTAAGATGGATTAGTGCACGGCCCACTCCGCCTGGTAGGAGTGTTTTAATGACTTCTGTTTCACTGGCTCTCCCTGTAGAGTAAATGTGAATGTGAGTAGGTTTATTGTTTGTAGAGTGGTGGCTGTGTGTGGTGTAGGCATGGGAGTGGTGGTGGTGGTTTACTGTAAGGGTGGGCAATATGATTATGACTTATGATAAATTGTATTAAAATTATAACAGATTTTAGATATTTTGCCATAGCTCCCCTGTGCTTAAATATTTAAGGCATTGCTTATAGGCTCTGCTATTTGAGTACAATTCCAATTATCACTGTAATGATTAATCATGTAAATATTAATTTTAATATATTAATCTTACTCTAAACGCCTTTCTGGTATACAATGTTTGTAATTATCGTTTACATTGCTATCATTAGTTATTACAATTATGTTATCAAATATCAAGTCATTTGATAACATAAATGTTGGTCTGGCCCTTTTTATTTTTAAGTAGTTTTCTGCCAATAGTAGTGATGACATTTTAAGGCTGATTCTAGATTTGATTTTGAATTCTATTCAGCTAAATTGGCCATTGGCAAATTTTTTGGCTGGTTTTTATTAGCCTGTTATAAGCCCAAGCTCACACTATGTTAGCTAAATAAACACATTAATTCCCTCTAGCACTTTGCCAGCGCATTGCCTTTCTTTTTTTTTGCCAGTGTTGCAATATGAATGACATTATTTGCTCTTGTTTGCCAAGACTAGGATTTTATGTTCAGAAATGAGACAAACACAGATGAGACAAAATAATAACAACAAATTATCTGACTGGTACTGTGTGCTTTGCCAAATCTGCCAATTCTGATGCACTCCAGCCCTTAAAATGTATGATTTAATGAAGAAAATTGAATGGCCCGCATTTTTTCCCCCATTATTTCCTATTGTCCACCGCTACTTTGCTCTGAAGAGTGTGTGTGTGTCGCTTACACTCTGCATGCTGTTGGATTTCTGTCCTGAGATGCACATTCACCAAGTGTGTGACAGGCGGTCATCAGTATATGCTGGCTGCCTGACCCAGTGTGGCAGACTGTCACAGCTTCTCCTTGGTTACTGTGTGTCTTTCTGTCTTTATTTAAATGTGTGTGTGTGTGTGTGTGTGTGTGTGTGTCAGAGAGAGTTTGTCTTTCTGTGTGTGCTCTGAGGTGTTTGAAGTATTGTCAAGCACAGAGGATAAGGTCTGTTCCTCTGTTGTCTCAAGGGGAACCTGCATTTTTCATGATTTTCTTTTTCGTGTGTGTTACGTGTGTCTGCTTCGTCATTCTTGTTGCCATGGAGATTAGGGTAGTGCACAGCAGTGATGGTAGAGAGTGCATTGACGCATCTCTGGGGAAGTGGCTGTCCCAGTACACACACACACAGACACACGCTTCCTCCATCTCTTGATTCATTTAAATAGCTGAAAGGAAATGGTAGGAAGTGGTGAAATATAGTCGATTTAGTTCAGTCCACAGAGCATCTCCGAAAGCTCTTCAGGTTTTATTAAGCTTGGTTCTGTTGAAGGACCTTTATCATAGAAGATTTTTCTTACTACTTTTTGATGTAAAAGGGCTTGGTACATTATGTATGTCTGTGGTCCATATATGGAAACCTTTTTTGAGTGTTGTTATAGTGATCACTCTTTAGCCTACAGCAGTTTAGCAACATTAACCCACACTGGCCAATTAGACTGTTTTTGGTACATAAAACCTCTTAAAAGTATATGATATAGCCTCTATAATTTTTGCCTAAAACAATGATAGGTGTAATGACTTTGGACTCTGTCTATCTTAGTGGCACCTCCAACGATGAGATGTGTAACTTTTACATCATGTACTACATGGACAACAAGCACTCCGTGCCTTACATGGACTGCATGGACCACGGCAGCAGCAACCTGTTCAGTGACATCCCAAATGAAGCCAACATCCCTATTCCTGTCAGCCCTGACCACATGATGTCCATGATGCATGCCTCAAGTCATAAAGGTACAAGTCATAAAAATTTAGTGAAAACAACTCAAGGGAGCTAATGATTCAGAAAGTGTATACACTGGAGGAACTGTATACACAGTGATTGAATGCAAACAACGCTATTACATTTGGGTATTTTCTACATTTGAACATTTGGCCAGAAAATGTCCACATCTTTCATTAAAGTCCATTGTAATCCAATAGAATCATTTTGAAGTTCTAAAATCGATGCGGCTGAATCGCTACTTCTGTTTTGCTGCATAATTAATGATTTTCTTTGCCCCCCACAGGGAAGCACACCATCAGACCATGCTGATTTTGATTCTGTATTAATTTCTCTCGTTTTAAATACATGTGAAGAAGCACCATTTTGGAGCACATATTATTTAAATTTCATCCAGTGTCAAACGTACAAATACAGCTTTCAGCTCTCACTCATTTATTAATCATCCCTGCTCTGATTTCATTAAGTGAGGCAAGGCTCATCTCCTGGTCATTTGATGGTTTCTCTGCTCATTTTCAAAGATGGTGAGGATGATTCGGTGCTTCAGCAGCCGAAGAGGGAGGAGGAGGAGGTTCTGGATCAGGGTGAGTTGTCTTTCAGAGTGATAGAAAATTACTGTGCTAACGAGGAGCCTGTTTCTCGACTGATGGATGCGGACGGCACAAAAACACATGATTATTTCCTGTACTAAAAAACAGCACTGACTCGTTATACAATCTGTTTTTTCAGATGCTATACGTTTATTCAGCTTTTATGTAGCTCTTCATTGCCCTCTGGCTAGTCAGAGGTTTTCCTTTTCAGCCCTTATGCTGTGCGTGACAGGGTGCAAACAGAGTTTTAGTGTCTGGAGATATCACGTCCTGAGGTCCAAGGTTGATGTTTGAAGCAGCGTTTCCACGGTAACTGCCTGCCTTGTGTGCAAAGATACCCGAAGAACCCGTCCCTAAGGAGCCCTTTTTGATTTATTGTTCTTTTTCTCTGGGGTTCTCTGGGGTGTCACATTGATCGTTAAGCCTCCGTAAGCTTAACTGTGGTGTTGAGTTTACTGTACTTACAGCATTGGTAACCTTTTACACAGTGAGGTGAGGCAACGGACAATAAAAGGGCAAAACATACATCTTCCTGTCTGTCTCTCTCCTTTTCTCCTCTCTCTCTCTGTGTCTCCCACACTCTCTCTCCCTGTCTCTGTCTCTCTGTCTGTCTGTCTGTGTGTCTCTCTCTCTCTCTCTCTCTCTCTCTCTCTCTCTCTGTCTCTCTTCCCTTCCCCTTCCTCTCCTCCACTTATTTCTCTCTTCCCTTTTCTCTCATCTCTCGTCTAACCCTCCCTCTCCCTCTCTCTGCCTCTCCTGCCTCCCAGATGAGCTGGAGATAAGAGTGGAAGTGAATGCAGATTGAGGCAGTGTGCTTTGATGTTGTGGAGCTGGCGTCTGCATTGTGCAGCGCTTTATTAGAGATGGTTTCGGGACATGGGGCTTTAATCCTTGCACACCTGCTGAGAGCTCGCAGCAGGCAGAGAACACAGTGCCATCATCATCGCACTAATCAGCATAACAGAGAAGAGTTTCTGCTGCTTGTTCTTAATGCGGCAAAAACCCAAGGACTCAAGGACGACACAGCCTTGTCAGCCACAGGCTAAGCTATGAGAAAGTAAATAGCATTATTACTGCTGTGTGAGATGCTCGATGCTAAAAGAAATTAAAAGAAATTAACAGTACTACTAGTACTGTTATTATAGAAAAGTTATAATAATAATAATAATAATTATTATTATTATTATTATTATTATTATTATTATAGATTTCTGCTGGAAATTAAAATTCCACAGTAGCAATTAAAACACTGGACATTATTATTAATAATATCCATAATCATTAGGAATATAAAAACTTAAACGAATATATATCATATGAATGGTTATGAATTGTTCAATTGCTTCTAAAACTGAATAGCAATGCGCTTAACAAGCTTGATTTTTTTAAGCCAAATGATGCTGTGTATTAGTACCCCTTAGTGTGAGGGTAGTATCCTCAATTTTAAATCCACTACACATAGGGATTAGAGGAGCATTCTGACTCCTTCTCTTTTCAGCTGATCTGTGGCAAATGGCGTGTCATAAACTGGCACCAGCTGACTCGTGAGTGGAGTTGTTATCACTAAAAGAGCATGTGTCGACCCACTGAGGAAAGGAAACATGCTGGCAGATACAGTTATGAAGTGAGCTGGAACGGAGTGTGGATCGGTGGACCAGTGCCAGGCTTTCGGGTATTTAAGCGACCAGATTGCACCGTAGGTCCTCCTGAGATCCAGCCTTCATTTGTGTGGCGTGCTTTTTCCAGTGCAACGCTCCACTTTCCTGCAGCACAGGCACAGGCCTGCCTGGGGTTTATGGCTTCATAAATAGGAGAGGCAAACTGAGTGCATAAGACCTGTGAAGGAGTTTCTAGTAGGGTTGCACAATACAGACAAAATACTGCTAATATGATTATTATTGCTACATATTGTCAGAGTAAACTTTGGCATATCGGTTATTTACATGTCTAAAGTGAGGTCAACAACGTGGCTCCAGATTGTGGAGTACAAAAAGACACACGGAATCCACATATATCAATAAACTATAAATATAAACTCTAAAATAGAAGTAAAAATAAACAACTGTGGTAACACTGTCCAAACGTGGCATAAGCTTTCAAGTGGAAAGCAAACAGAATGCTGTAATGTAATGTGCTTTCTATAAATCCGTTCAATATAAATATGCAGTCAATCTGTGAAAGTACGGTCACTCTGACACAGTGGGTCAGTATTCAAGTACAAAATGCTACCACACTGATAAATTAACAAAGTAACTTGATTCAAGAGTAGCCTGCAGTGTTATTACCAAAAAAATGACTCATAACACCTTGATTTCTCCATACATCCACTGGAACATTCATCAGTAACTGTGAAATAATGTCCTGCCCTAGTTTCTGGAAAGTTATTGTGTGAGCTAAAGAAAGAGGCAAATCGACATTTCAAGAACATGAATGGCTGAACTGATACAACCCTCAAGTGACAGCCCTTTGCAGTCACAAGCTCTTTCTGTTCTAGAGGACAGCCTCTTCAGTTTTAGACTGGAGGATGTTGTAGAGGGGGCATGGTGGTGTGTTTCAAATCCAACAACTCTGGGCATATCTTCTAAACAGTGCTGGCTGCCCAACGTTTACAATAGATGGGGCTTGTCCCAACTTAATGCACCCAGATTAGTAATGCCGGCAGCCAGGATGCCTAAGAAACACTGAAAAGCTAAAAAAGTGGCTACGGGGTATTTTTCAAGGGGTCCAAATAGCTGTTGTCATTTTGTTAACACCCTGCACTGTTCTCTAGCTGCACACCCGTTGTCTTTGTGCTCAGGATGTGTTTTTGCCCACGCGGTCACCATCTGAGTCATCAGTCGCTAAAGGACTTCAGCCACAGTGGGCAGCAAAATGTTTCTGCTTCTTGCTAGGTAGGGGTGACCCCTGCCCACACAAAGTCCTTTGTGTTTTCACTGAGTTTCATTATAAAATGTTGAGAGTTGTTTTTTTTCCTGACAGGGTTGAGTTTCTGTCCATTTCTGAGCAGGGAAGGAGGCTTTCCCGCAGTCCGTCGCTCTGTTTAAACAGGCAGTACTGTAAGCAAACACGCTAAGCCATTCGGCCTCAGCAAATCCATAAGTCAGCCAGGCCTAATCTACTTTACTCACCGTTGATACACAAGATCATGGTTTTGATTATATGGTGCAATGTTTTCAGGCGTGCATTGAAGAATCATAGGATTAAATATCATTATTTGGATGATGACTTGGTAGCATTGCAGTACATTCATTGTTGATGTAATAGCATAAAATATTTCCTCTAAACCTATATATATATTCATAAAAATGTAGTTAACTGACAGTTACGCTAGTTAGTGTTTAGAAATAAAGGTGTGGCGTTTAAGGGCTGACACCACTGCAAAATGTTAGCAAGGACTTTGTTTATCGTGGGTGGAAATATATGTAAAATATATAGGAGCTGCTTAGCTACGCATGACCAGCAGGTTCACTCTGTTGCCATGGTTCCTCGGACCATTAGAATGGGCAGCCTGGCGACCTCATTGGTCCAAAAATGCAGTCATTCAGCAAAGATGCTTTTGTTTGTCTGTTTCCATTGGGTTCTCTCTTCAGACCGCCCCCCCCTCCCCCACTGAGACTGCCGGCTGTGACATACTTTACATGTCCTTTGATGAGTCTGCATGAGAATATCAATGAAGAGACTGGAGATAGCACTTGAACATCCTTCAGTCACACTCTCCAATTTAAATAGTTCACGCTGACAGCATAGATTTTAATATATTGTCCGTGCTCAGATCAAAAGTGCTGGCTAAGACTGCATCTCATTTAAACTCCTTGAGGTCCTGTACCTGTATTTGGACCCACATTTCAACTCCCCACTCCTATAAATTCCTACTTTACAAACTAGCTTTATAGTAGTTGGTGTTAAAAGGCCAGTGTAATAGAAACTAACTATGGCACACTTTTTTTAAGCTTAAGTTTAATTTGGCGCATAAGATTGAGTTTCAAGATGTACCATTCAGTACACACATGGAGAGTAAACTTCAAAAAGAGCTCATTTTAAATTCATTGCTTTTGCAATTTCACAAAATCAATGCATTTATATGTATATCCAACTGTTCCATCTGCAGCCATTGAGCTTTGTCTGTGCACAGTGCTGTTATAAAGAGGCTTTCAGCTTGAGCTGCTTTTTGAACGAGGCACAATAAAGGGCAGCCAGTCAGACTAGAGGTCATTTATATGTAACAGTCTTAGATTAATGGTTAGAACAACAGTCTCTTTAAGGGATAAATAGGCCATGATAATGGTAATGTAAAAATAAACTGGTAACAAATCTATAAATAAGTGGACCTAAATGAAATAAAAACTAAAAGGTATGAACCTGGATAAACCACACATGATTTAATTCACTGTGCTTCTATTGCCAGTAAATGTGCTGATGTACCATATTTTATTAATGGCCAGAGATTTTCACATTTAAATCAAGGAAATCCAAAGCACTATTTTTATTCAGCGTGGGCTCGTTTACATGACTGATGTCAGCAAGCCTCTAGCTCACAACATTCTGGGTAAATAAAAGGCTCAGCCAGCATCCTCTGCTGATGAATCAAAAACGCGAAGCTATGATGCTGTCACGAATACTGCAGATTAAAATAGATGTGACCACCATAAGCCCTTCGCTCCTCATTACACTTACACAGAACAAGACTACTGAATAACTCCCATATCTTGCATCAGGCAATATTAAACCTCGGGCTGGCACATTCAATGAGGAGCAAAAGTTCAGAGGTAAAAGTCTTCAGCCATTTGGGATGGGACTGTATGCACACAAAGGCACATTTGGCTACACAGTGTAATGTATTACTAAGTATTATGTAACTCCTTGCAGACCATATCCAATAAACACTCCTACATAAATCCTTAAATAACCATAGCCAAAACTCAGCAGGATTTTTGTGCATGTTGCGTCAGCATCTCAGGCAGGGTGGCCTTTAAATATCCATATACATCAGCACTTTGAATTGTTTGAAATGAGGGTTCCGTTTACCAGTATGTCCCCAGTGGGCCTCCTAGTAATGATGTAATTTGCTGAACGTGAAGTGGTGCTACATGTGAGTGATACAAACTGCTGTTTATAAACTGTATAGATACGGTGACTTAAAACCTAGCCTTTTGTGTTTGTCTTTCAATGAATAACAGTGTAAACTGACTGTATTATAATACAGTTTCTTCCATATTACTGCAGTTATGTCAAGAGAAAGTTGTACACTTTACAGTCATAGAATAAATATCTGCAGGCTATGGTGGACTCAGAGTGATATTTATGTAGGAAATGCATTGTTTTAGTTTAAAATAATATAATTTAATTTGTGGTAAAGGTCTTATTGTCCAGTGGAGCTCCTAAGAGCTCCTTTGTGTGATAAGCTCCTTGTTTTATGTCTCTGTCTAAGGAGACTGCCGTCAAGTTCAATAGGGCTTGTGTATTTCAGAAAGAGCCAATTGCTTTGATGATGAAGTTGTAAGAGATGTTAAAACACACTTTTTGTGAAGATATCTGCAGGACTTGTAGCATGGACAGTTAGAAAAGTACACTTTTTGCATCATGAGCCAAACACCACAAGCTATGAATGCATTTATTAAATATTTATGAATTTTGAATTCATAAGTCTCTCCTCAGTCAAGTGGATAAGAGCCTGATAGTCTGAGTGAAAAATAACTGCTTTAGGGCATTGCTTACAAAACTACGGTCCTAACAGTACTCTGGCTAAATGCATGCAATCACATTTCAGTGTTTGAATGTTGATTTTGTAGTATTGCCCTGCATTGTTTTCAAACTGCTCTGGATTGCAAGCAATCCCAAATAGACTTTCCTATGTTTATATATAATATTCTATGACACAGTCATTTATAACAGCATTAACATGTTGTATAGCATTACATGTGTAGCAATAGCCAACATTTGTCCATTTGAAAGCAGAAATGCCTAGTTTGTTCTGCAAGTTAGAACAGTGGGCCTTAAAGGTGCACTGCAACTCCAGATATGTTGATTGTACTTAAACAGTTTGATGGAAACAGTGGGCTTAAATGTTTAAGTAATGCCTAAAAAAATGTAGTATGAAATCTTTTAGTTGAATACACTGAAATGCTAATAATTTGTAATAAAAATCTGCCGTAATTCAACCATATTTCATTTCACTCAACATTTTAAGTTTCCTGTATCATTTGTAAATCTTAAATCTATTCTCCATCAAAAGAATTTGTCCATTTTTTAAAATGCACACTAAATCCGTTTATTTTTTCTTTCAATTTTATTAAACAAAAGAATTCATATATTTGATGTTATTTATTTCATATTTAAGGTTTTCATACATTTGTTGTACTGAATGTACTAAGAATGAATGATTTAAAGTAATGGCAAAACTGCAAAGAGCCTTTGTTTGCAAGATATGGTGTTGGGTTTTGTATCTCCAGGCTTGAGTTTTACTCCAGTAGAGTCTCTGAGTGAAAGCCTGGTCGTTTGTAGTAGTTAGTGTGGTGGATGGGGATGAAGGCACAGCCGAGTATGAGTCTCCACGACAGTCGGCTGGAGCTGAGACACTCATTATTGCAGGCCTCCCCAGCTCATGACCGGACACCTTGATAAATCACCTTCTATATTTGCTTTTGCCGTTATTAGGACACAAATCCAGAAAGTGTCAGTCAGAACCCTTCGGTTTGTCTCGGTGTGTTTGCTGGCCAACTGATGAATGGCCTCAATAAATAAGAAGCGTCCTTCAGTCCTATTTCATTTAGGGGGGGTTGGGCTTTTGGCCGCCATGTGTGCAGAAGAGCCTGTGAAAGAGCAGAGATGTTTCATCAGCGAAAAACAGTGAGGTGTTGCTCTAATGTACTCTGGTGCTAAATGGAAATGGAGATGAATGAATGAAATCTGACTGAATGTTTTCTTCTTTTTTTTTTTTCATTTTTGCATCCTTCCATCAGATTTGTTCGGCGTTAAACATTATTATTGCGGAAGCTGATTTGTCGGATCTAATGGGTGGCATGAAGCTTTCTTTAAATGCGGTGGAGGAGGTGCAGTAGTCATGGAGCTTTCACAAGGCTTTGATGAAACATGTTTAAACTAGAGGCAGTGCTTTCTAATGAGGAGCTGACCTTTTCCAGCCAAATGACCTGTCGTTCCCAGCTTGAATACAAAGTAGACTTATTTTCCTCTGCAGGATCTATAATCTCCTATAGGAAGGTTTCAGCTTATGCCATTAGTGAGTACGACAGGTGTCGTTAATTATAATTGATCATTGGAAATATTAATTTGTGACCTAACAATGATTCAGTCATGATGCTTTAGAAAATGATTCAGTTGGGAGTGTACAGATGGGATGGTGCGACCAAATATTTTTGTTTTAAACATAAGAATATATATTTTTTGACATGAACTTATTGTTTTATTATATCATAAGGTGCATATATTATGAGAGGCATATGCTTTGCTTGGTTATAATGCAGAACAACAATGCATCACGGTTTATTTGATTTTTTCCCACCTCAGTTAGTAACTAGATGCTGTATTGTGAGTATTGTAATGGTTAGGAATGATGCATAATGATCCCAGTGGTGTGGCTCACTTAGAAACCGAATAGGGGGTTCTTTCGGGATGTATAAAATATTCATGTGTTACTGCACAGCTTGTCTTTAACCAGCGCTAAAGCACTCTCACATCTGCAGAGATAAATTCCTGCCTTTTCTCCGTTTCGCCTTTCTTCTGTCTACTGTGCTGTAAAACTTATCTTCTATCAGGCAGGCTGCTTCCAATCCAGTGACTCTCCTGCACTTCCCTTACAGCTCTATTCACACGGCCCATTCTTCTTCTCTTCCTCCTCCTCCTTCTTCTGTTCTCTTTCTCTTCTTTGGTCTTTCCTGCTTTTTTCCCTCTTCTATTTTTTTCTTGTGCAGGTGACTTCTATTCCCTTCTCTCCAAACTCCTAGGGGAGAGGGAGGATGTTGTCCATGTGCATAAGTATAATCCTGCAGAGGCAGCCAAGGCCCAGGCGGATCTGGTGGCTGAAATTGATAGCATAATGCAAAAGAAAGACCTGGGTTGGCCCGGGCCCAGACTAGGCTACAAACAGAGGGAGGATGCAGTTCTGGTGAGGGACAGAGTGCACAAGTTTCACCAGTTAGAGTCCACTGTCAGGCCTCCGGGGACCAAGACTTTACCCGCCAGACAGCCGAGCACAGGGGTGGCAAAGGCCAAAAAACAAGGTGGGTCTTGGCGCCGATTCGCAAAAAGAACAGAATCTTTCTTTGCCCTGGTTTGATCCAACGACATAATGTTGTCCATGTGAATGCTTTCCTGTCAAGCCCATGCCTTCCCATCTCATTCCGATCATTAATCTTTTGATTTTGATGCCAGTGAGCTCACGGTATAGGTTTACTTAGCTTTATTCCTGGAGGATAGAAGAGCTGGCGGAGTGGAAGAAAAGATTTTTGTTTGGAAGGTTTTCCGCATGCACTGCTCTCATCACGTTACAGTTATTGACCTCAGTGGGAAGATGCCGAGTTGTTGAGAGTAATATGATAAATCTGGGCCATCTCCATAAGCTTTATTGGCTTTGTCACAGTCGTTTTCTTTTTCTTTTTTTTACCAGTGGGGAAGAGAACAGAAAAGGCTAACGCAGAGAGCAAAACAACAACAGCAGCAAAAGCACCGGTGTTATTTTTTTATGAGTCTACTTTGCTGCCTTACATGTGTCAGACCGTGTTGGACAAAGGGAAGCGCTAACTTGGAACAAAATCTGCGGTATAAGAACTTTTCAGAAGAATGGAAGTCATTCAAAACTTAAGTGTAATCAGATATTATTCCATTTCTGTAACGCTTCTACTGGTATCATGAAATTCACATCAGTGTAAAGGCAAGCTGGTGTTTTCACATGGAGTAAAAATATTTCTGAAGTTAAAAAAAATCATATTTACATTTTTCTTGCTCTTGTTAGGCACAACCTTTTTTAGGGGTGAAAATGTACATTTTTGCTTTCCATGTCTGTTGCTTGTTTCTTTGCCGCAGTAGATGTTGCCCTAATTGCATCCAAACACAGTGGTTTTGCAGCTTTTTCATCAATGTCTGGCATGCAGTAGCAGCTGAATTGCCTCTTTTGTTTTGCATTAATTGCCTGCTGGTATGGTTCATGACTCGGCAGAGTGAGGGGCCCCCAAGACACGCTAAATTTCATGCAACATCAATACACGACTATACGATTGCTGTCATGGTGCTATTGATTAGCCCCTGGGATCTAATTGCAAATCCAGAAGGGGTGCAAATGAATGAAATTTTGTGTGTTTTGCCTCTATGAGGGGGTTCAAATTGGCCCAGTTTATTTACGTCTATTCTAGTGTTGGTAATTGTTGTTCCTGTTCACGTCTTGCCAGGAATAATTCATGAAACGTGTTTGTGTAGTGTTTGTGTGAGGCAATTGCAGCAATGGCCCTGAGTCCAGCACAATATTGGGAGTAGCTGGCACGAATACATAAAAAGAGAGAAATAGAAAGACTGCTTTTGTTTAGACAGCCGCCTGTTCCATACTGCCTCAGTGTGGAAATGTGGTTTTGCTTGATTATTGACCCAGAAGAGAGCCAAACACTGGCTGAAAAAATCTTTTAGCTAGGACCTTTAAAATGCGCCAAACCATAGATATTTTATGTATGTTCTTCCAAAAAAGCCCTGCAGTTTCTCTCAGCCCTCAAACCACTCTTCTTTTTTGGCAGACCTTTCAGCTTACTGCGATGAATAACGCCTTAAGCGCAGCCTGAGTGCTGCTGTTAGCATGGAGAGAAGTCAGTCAGCACTTGGTTTGCTCATTAACTGTTGTTAATTTTTACATTTGCTGCCAAGACGAGAGAACTCGTCTAGCCTGGCAGTGCCATCCTTATGAGTATCTTTTTGTCCAGCGTGTGTGGCGGTGATCATGTTCATTAATCATGACGCTGGGGCTTGGAATAGGCATGGTTATTGTTTGTTGCTCACTGTGATTTCACGCTCCATTACTAATGCATGTGATTCATAGTACTCCACAGGCATTTCCCTACAGTGCAGGGAAGCGCAAGCACTAAATATTTTTTGCCTCTTGAAATGAAAGTATTTCATAGAAGGGATGGAGGCTATATCTCATTTGAAGTCCTATCGTGTACTGCAGAGGTAGAATCACTGGGGTGTGAGACGGTGTTTATTTAATCATTTTTTGTAATATATGGCTGTATTGCCTGTGCTAGCAATATGGCCAGAAGAAGAGATGCTGCATTTTACATCTCTATAAAAAGACTCATTTGTCTTAGTCTAATATTAAATATAAAGTGAAACGTGAAACCCATTACCTTGCTCTAATACTACGTTTTAGTCTTTTCATAATCAGGTTTTTTGTGTTTGTATATAAGATATATATGTATAAGTATAATTAAAACAATAAAAGCCTATTTGAGATAACTAAAAACTAGTAGCAAGGTGTGTATATGTATGTATGTGTATACGCCCCCCCCCCCACACACACACACGTCTGGCTACAGATTTTTTATAAGGTGTTAGTGCTCCCTACTGGATTCCTCCTCTGAAGCTCTCTTCACATTTGATCTAGTTATAGTTTTTAACTGCTTTTTTCAGTTGCAAGATGAAGACTTGACCTTCGCTACTTAAACTGTCACATTTTGCCATTGTAAGTGAAAGCTCTAAGCCCCTAGCACTCAGCTGTGTACAGGAGCGGAAAAAATCCACATTAGTAGCTAATCCCCCAATAGACCCGTGTGTGACTGCGCCGAAGCCTCATAAAGGTGTTTACATACACACCACCATTAGCTGCGCTTTTCTCTGCTCATTTGAATTTGATGCCTCACACTTCTCCAGTGCTCTCTCAGGCATGTGCTGGGCCTGATGACTGCCTGTCAGCAGCTCACACACAGCTGTCTAGTGAACGCTTCTGTCCGGCAAACGGCAAAGAAAAGACACACATTAATCTTTTTGATTTCAGACCCAGGCCCAAGTTAGATAGCCGGATAGCATTACAGTGTTAAATGGAGCTTGAGACAACACAGCTTTGTGTTTGAGTCGGGCAGTCAGCAGGTATTCTGTTATGTTATACCATTGTGAGTGATTACGCTACCATATGCCATCCTCTCTATTTTTAGTCCTGTGGCAGAACCTGTGACGGTGTTTACCCAAAGGCCTTTGGCTCATTTGTTTTTGTGTGTGTGCGTGTATATGTATGTGTGTGTGCATGTGCATGTGTCTAGGAGCCCATCTGGAGGAGCTGGATGGCTGGCCGGAGGTTGAGCTGCAGCTGGGCCAGGTGTCTGGTCTGGCTCTGGACTCTGATGATAACCTGGTCATCTTCCACAGAGGAGACCACAGATGGGGAGTCAAGTATGTACTGAGCTGCTAGCAACACTTAAGTACTATTCAAGCTTGATTAGTTTTACCTGGTGAGGTTCTATATTAAGATTACATTTTAATCTGGTATAATTTGCATTTTGCTTCATTTTTACTGGCTCAACAGTAATATCTGCAGTGCGAACATGTAACTGGCTGAACTCAGAACACTCTCAGTATTATAAGTGCTGTTCCAGTCCACCTCACGCTAATGTAATAACAGAACTAGCTAACAGACAGTGTTATTATTCAGTGTGTCCTGTGGTGTAACGCTGATGTTAGCTTTTGGACCATGACCATTCAGTCTGTAGTAATCTGGGGAAGTAACATGATGACAGATCAGCCTGACACATTCATTTACAAGTTGCATTACAGAACATAAACGTGTTTAACTGACAGAGATGCAGTAGTGTTTGCTTGCATTTGAGGCATTTTAGACGTTGCCGGTCTATATTTACTCCGGCAGGCAACATTGGTAACATTTTTACAGGAAGCTGTTTTCCAGTCACATTCCTGGAGTGACCCTTTACTGCAGAGTTCAGTGTTTTCTCTGCTCCATGGTTTCATCCACATATATCTGGACATCTTTGTTTTTTCTCCCCTTTAAAAAGAAACTAGCCACTAAACTAGTTGCTAGAAAACAAACACACTTGGCTGATGTCGATCTAACAGTTCAAAGGTGTGTGGAAAAAGGAGACATCCTATGACTCTGACACTTCTAGAGTCACCAAAATCTATACTATGACCCTTTTTTGCAGTCATTGTCTATGTAGACTGCAGGACTATGTGCTCGACATTATACACCTGTTAGACATATGTGTGGCTTCAACACTGTAAATAGGAACACTGTTAAGCAAAACTGTTTATGCCTCTGTATCAGTTATTCTGTCACTGCCGCGAGGGCTAATCCCCCTTGGACGGGTGCTCTCTTGGAAGTTGCAAAAACGAGCAGGAAACCAGAGCTCCATTCTGAGACTACTTTATTCAGAAAACGAAAAGAAACAGGCAACATGGGCCACCAGGATGCAAATACAGAATTCAGGTCTACCAAGCTAAGGAGCAACTTAAGATGATGGACAGATAAAGACTCACTACCTCAGACAGACTTAAATACACAGAAAAATCAGGACCAAATCAGAGGGGAAAACACACACAGGTGAAACAGAAAACACGTGATACAGAACTAAACAGACTGATGTCAAAATAAAAGCATCCCAAAACCTGAACAAACAGAACAGATAAGGCAACAGAAAAGCAGTGCCATTAACCCGCCACAGGCCTGACCGTTACATATTCAATTAATTTGATTGATAATAGACATTCGTGATTTGAGTCAAATAAGTAGAAAAGCCATTTAATTGGGTTGTACAGTTCTAAAAAGAAGGGTTTTGTATTGTAAGTTATTAGTAAGTTCAAATGTGCGAAATCTGACAATAACCATCCTTTTAATAACGTGTACTGACTGAAAAAAACACAGACAGGTTACCCTAAATGATATTGCAGTGCTTTTGCATTCACCTATTTGTCACCTTAATTCTGCTAAATTAAAACTTTTAGTCAAATATTTAAATGAAAGAAAACAGCATCTGCCCGTTTGGTTTTATCCCACCGCTATAAATGAAGGTTAATGGGAAGAGCTTTGTCCCTGAACCAGGTCGATCAATTTTCTTCTCTTTATGTTTTATATTTATGATCCAATAGCAGCTGACTCTATAAATCCTCAAATATTTATGATTTTTAAACCTCCAGCAGGAAAATGCATTTTCTAAATTAAATTAGAAAGAGTGTCACTGCCTGCATTGCTAGCCTCATTGGGGCAAATTCATTACAGCCTGCTGCGTCTTTGTGAGTATTTGCTCGAAGGCGGCTTGCACAGTCCAGGGGAGAGGCAGAATTGCTGTTTTGGTTCTGAAGTCATTAGAGTTGCTCAAGGCCTGCGGCCGTGACTGAGGTGTCATTAGGCTAAAGCCAGAGCTAGTCATGTCTAGCCTGCTAATCCAAAAAGCTCCAGCGGGATACTTTGGTATTATGATAAACAGAACTGCGTTTGGAGCGAGTGATGAATGGAGGCTGATAGTCACTCATAATCTTCTCATTATTTGACTGGGCGTGTCTACATCAAGTTTTTCTTCATATCTTTCTTTCTCCGAGGGGATTGAAAAGAACACTTGCGTTTTCGTGTGAAGTGATCAATATCTTGATTGAGTGGACTGAGATGATAGTTGAAGATAACAAAGCATGTCCTTATGTAACTACACCAGGTTTGGATCCACACTTTGGACTGTATTAACGATGCTGCGCGTTCAAGCCATTATTATGCTATTAGGATGCCCAACCACTGTATGATTACATCATGGCAACTTGAGTAACCCCATCCACCATTAGAACCAACAATACAAGCCAACAAAACAGGACTGTTGGCCATTATTTGCCACTGTGCAATATGTGCAAAAAATGATGGCTGCATTTTGAAATTGAGTTACTCAACTTTGCTGTCTCAGACACTTATCACGTACACTTTTAGAGGTGTGCGATATATTGATTTAACCGAATAATTCACATTTACAATTAAGGATAATGTGTTTTTATAAAAATTGATTTTATTTACATGCAAGTGCCAGAAGTGGAACTAATGCGATGCACCGTTCTACATGGGTAAATTATCACGGCACACCCATACACTGTAGCAGTGTTTGTGCCCGAGAAAGGTCTTGCATCATCTGTGATATGGAATTGTGCCATCAAACACAGACCAAACATGTCCTGAGCAGTCTCTCTCTGCAGTGCTAGCATTAACAAGTGGTGCCGTTTCAGATACCGTGCAGAAAGCCAGTACTGTTACTGTACTTTAACACCGACTTGCAGGTCGTGCAGGTCACCATACTGTTTGCATGGTCTAGAGCAAGGCTGGACTGGGACAAAAAAAACGACCTGGGTTTTGTGAGCCTGTCTTTCCCCAGAAGGGCGGGTGCTGCTGATGGGATTCCATTCCTCTGCTATGTCCTTGTCTTGCTGTGGTTTAAATATATCAGCTGAATTTAATGGTGAAACATTGCTCTGGTCTTAATTTAAACATAACATTGTGCTTAGAAAACATTATGTTTTAGGTTGCAACTATAATATTACAAATACAGTGTCATATTCTTTAAGAAAAGGCCTTTCCATTAAGCCTCATAGCTCTACTCCAGTCCTCATCCACCCTTTCCCAGGAGGGGGAGGAATGTTGACCACAGCTGCTGTAGTGAATTTGGAGAGACGATTAATTACCCCAGACTGCTCTTTGCTTCACTTGTCTGCCCTGGATCTTTTCCATAGGGCCGCAGCATTAATACTTTACTGCAGAGCCTCTGCGTAAAAGGGCAGTTCTGATGTCAGGTGTCCAGAGGTAACGCTGCCTCTGCTTTTGTGCTTCTGAATGAGCCCTGAGCTGCTTCTGCTGAAGCCTATAAGCGGGGGATATTGGAAAGAGGAGGGGGTTGGGGGGGAAAGTGAGAGAAATTGAGAGAGTAGAATTAATGGTTTGGGTCTCTAGGTGATGAGAGGCAACCGTCTTAAATTCATTCATCCTATGCCCCTAACCACTCTAGGTCTTTTCGTTGTGTTGGGCAGAAATTCATCATAAGGATAGAACAGGGATGAAGGATTCCCAGCTGAATTGCAGAATGGAGCTTTAGTTTAGTTATCTATGCAAAACAATTAGATAAAGAAGTGATTTAGTGGCCGTTGCTGGCTGTGCCGGTTGGCTGGGATATTTTTTATGTGTAACTGGTTACGGTGGGGGGTCCACGGGAAGGCAGCAGTTAAAGGATGTGATGGATCAAGTGCGTGCTAGATACGTGCAGTTGCAAGAAAAAGTATGTGAACCCTTTGGAATTATACAGATTTCTGCACAGATAGGTCATAAAATGTGATCTGA
>JBBPDH010000034.1:3454040-3467304 GCA_037974565.1 Clupeocharax schoutedeni | reverse complement strand
ATTATCAGACAGGTTTAATTGATTTCATGCCAGGCCCAATAAAAAAAGTGTTCCTTTAATTTTTGTGAGCAGTGTTTTGTGTTGATAGAATTTCACAAACTGTCTGTGAACAGCTGTATTTCAAATACTGCACATTTTATTTGCTGTGTTTAAGACTTTTTGCTCTTAATCGCAAATATGCCAGTATGCAAATGTGACCATTCTGCTGCTTAAAACTCTAAGTATGGCTAGTCTAGCAGGTTTAAAGTGTTGCAGTCATCATATTTACTGCACCAGTTTTACAACACTGTGATGCTTTTTTCTTCCAAAAACTATTTTGGTTGGCTTTTTCTGTACAGCTGACTGATTGTTCCTTTTTTATTTTTGGTGTTAAAAAAGAAAATGAAGTTAAGCTGTTTTCCACCACAGTAATACACTAAACAGTCATTTCACCAGACCCCAACATGCATGCTCTACAACAAAGCTCTTAACTACAAAGAATCTTTTCCTTTTGACAGTTGGCTGAGTTTTGGTTTAGAAACAGATGACAATCATAAATATGTTTAAGGTAGAAATGGAAATTGAATAATGTTGGCAAGTGTGATACATTATTAATAAGTATACCATTTATGTTAAACTTGCTGGAGTACAGACAAATTATAAATTCTGTTTCATATTTCTTCCAGTATGTCTTGATTGTGTCCATTTTAGCTATATTATCTGTGATGTATGTTTTAGGTTCAGGGATTAATCATTACTTTTTAAAACCTAGTTCCGTTTTTTTTTTTTTATGTCTGAGCTGTGACTTAAGCTTTGGTTTAAGAATAGAAATAAACAGATGGCCGATGGGCCTGATTCATGTAAGCTGATGCAGAGTAAAAGTGTCACCAAACACGCAAATGTGTTTTTTGGAAATCTCGCAATTAATTGCCAAAATGCGGTTTTATTTATTTTGTTGTCTTCTTTAGTCCTCTTTGCAGACAGACTTTATCAAGACCTCTGCTGGCAAAGTATGACCACAAATACGTTTTTTGTGTTTTTCCTCCTTGAACAAAGGGGCTACCTTGTGAATGTTGATGGGACACGTAGCTGGACTGTTGTTAATGTTGCATGACTGTGCTGTTTCTGCCCCCTCTCTCACTTCCAGGAAGAAAGCCCCCTGAGTGTGTCTAGCCCTGAGTCAATTGGTACCTGGATACATTACACCTGTGGTGTTGGTACTGGGCGTCGAAGACGCAGATCAGGGGACCAAATAACTTCCTCCCCTGTCTCCCCCAAATCACTGGCTTTCACATCCAGTATTTTTGGCTCATGGCAACAGGTTTTTACAAATTTAATTCATTCTTCACAATTGCTAACTCCTTGTTCATGCACACCCAAGAAACTTGACAGCAGTCAGCAAGGACACCTAATCAGCAGATCAATCAAAAGAGAGTATTTTTTTTAAATCATTTTTGTTTGATTTTTACTTTTTACATTCCATGTAAAGAGGAATTCAAGACAAAGGGAACTTTTAAGACTCATTCAGTGTCATGAGCTGTAACTAACATTGGAGGATTTGGGGTCAAGTTGCATGTTTGTCATTTTGTAACTTTTTTCCCCTCCTACTTCTGTGTTGTGTGGTGTACCTCTGAAAACTGACTTGTTTAGTTATATTACTAGTTCACTTTTAAGGTTTTATGGCAATCCTGCAGATCAGATCATGTTTCTCCTGATACCAGGGGTGGGGAACTGAGGGCTGGAGCCAAGCTGGACCTCAGCTTGGTGTCAGGTGTGTTTGAGCAGGAAACTGCCGAACTCTGCAGGAGTCTGGGCCTCCAGAACCCACCCCTGTTTTATGCTGAAGTGTAGACTCCGTCTTTAGTCTTATGCCTTGTGGTAATGCTTTAAACAAGTCTTATGTTTTCATGGACCACATGCTCTTATGTACTGCTTTTGAATTCCTTTTTAAGGTATGTTCTTTTGTGAACTGTTCTGCATTTTCCTTGCCGTGTTTTGCTGTAACATGTTTTTCACCCACACATTTCCTTTACAGTGCCTTTTGTATGACACTCCCAAACAGTGTGCTATCTATCTTTAATTAATCCAACCCACAACTTTCCTTTGTTTAAGGTACTGAAGCTTGGATTTAAATTTCTTCAGCGCTTTTCTACATTGGCATCTGTCCTTTTTGCTTTCTGCTAGAGCAACTAAATTAACAACCATTCATTTTGAGGCACTGTGAAAGAATAGCACCTTTGTGATTTATCTACTGTACATACTCATTTAGCCATATTTATCTTGGTAGCTCTTTTCATTCATCTGCTGACTCATTAGCTGTCCTTTGCAACATGCTCCATTTAAGTGTCCAGTAACAGTTTTACCTTCTGGGTTGCATTAGGACTGGTGGCATTGGTTTTTCAAACAGTGTCTTGGGTGGATGTTGATCCCTCCAGTTGCCTGGTTCTTGCCTCTTCCAGAGCTGAAATCCATCTCTGCTTTGGCACTCTTTAAATGCGCATTGATCACTGTCCTCCACCAGGAGAAATGTAGCTTGATGCTCCTACATTTCATATCATTGTCATCGAATAGTTTACGTGAAGCATGAACAATTTTTTTTTTTTCACCCAGCACAGTTTGGGTGAAGGGTAGGCTTCAGACAAGGGCATTAATGTCTCTGTCCCATTAATGATACTAGTGTGGTGTGGGTTTTGTATATATGAATATTGTGGGAATCAAAATCAAGGGTCTCATTGTGTTTAAAATACAACAATCATACAGTGTTTTCTGTACAATCTTAAATGTCTGTGTATAGTCAAATAGACTTTTCCTGTTCAAATTATGTAATGTAACCTAGACTTTCTGATACTCTAGCATGCTGGCATTTCTAAAGCCAAAATTTGTTCAGTGGCTTCAAAATATAAGCCATAGTCACTCATAGCTGTAGTTGGTATAATTAGACTTATCACCACTGTTAAGTTATAGACCCCTGGTCCTTTTTTTTGCTCAGAGTTTGCTCTGGGCCTCAGGTAAGCCCTGGCAGGTGTAAGGGTGGCTCTGTAGTTCTCCATTATGTCCTGTTTCCACCATCCCACCTCCAGCTGTCACCATTCCAGTCCTTGGGATTCTGTACTGGATTCCACATGGTCTCCCCTGTCAAATCAGAGAGGATCCAGCCATTCCAAAGTTTGCCTTGGTTTTGCAAGAAACTGTGAAATTAACATTTTCAGCAGAAACACATAAAACAAAAAGCCTGTGAGATTTTTTTCTCCCTTTTGTTTTCCAACACAGGTGAAAGTGTTTGATTCAAGTTGTGCAGTGTTGATTTGTGGAATCTCTGCAAACTGTTGCCATGTCTGTCTTCATGCCCTTCTGCATCCCTGACCTCAGCCTTGTCTTGTGCTTTGTACTGTTGCCGTCAGACGTCTCTCGTGGAATGGACTTTGTGGCCATGGGGATGTTGCATGATCCATTTATTTTCCACGTTGTCTTTATGTTGTCTTTGTTGGCTTCTTCACTAACATGTTATCAGTGCTGCTTATTAACTTCTGTCTATCTGGAAAAGGCCTACTGTTTGAAGTCAACTTAGATTTTCTGGCTGTTTCTCCTCCTGTCCAAGTGCTCTTTTTATTGCAAGGCTAATGTTTGTGTTTGTGCTCTTCCAGGTTCTCTCAGAGAACAACACTCACACAAGGCCAGGCAGACTGCACACAGAACAGAAGCTCACCACTGGAATGGGTAAGTTGACACCTCCTCAAGGTCGGAAATAAGTAAAGAAGAATGAAACATAAACAGTAAAGTACTTAAATGTTATAAACGTCATGAGGGAAACAATTTTGTTTTGCTGTAAAAAAAAATTGTAAGAACTGATGAGTGAAAACATGAAGTAATATTGTGCCGTTGGTTTCAACTCTTTGCTTTGTGTAATGGCTTTGTGCCTCCTGTTAGCATTTTTAGAGTGCCTTCTTTGCACAGGCTTCTCTCTCTGTTGATCCCTTGGCACCCAGTGATCAATAACTAAAGGTGTGATGTGGAATTTGAAGTAATATCCTCAATTGAAATAATCTGAACACACTTTTAACAAAGATTTTTGCCACATAACCACCTAATACAGTGCTGACTCAATTTCTCATACATGGTGGTAATGTCCTTTGTGAATGTTCACTTTAGAGTAGGCAGTGTTGACATTTTTAAAAATAGTGGAGGCCAAACCAGCTTTGCATTCAGATCTGTTGACAACTGCCAGTGGTGGGAGTGCTTATGTTAAAAGTGTGACTTGACTACTTACTCGTACAAGCAAACAGTTTATTGCTTAATGCAGATTAACAAACATTCAAATGTGAATGTATAATGTCACTTCAAACTCCCAAGTAATTGAACTGTATTACTAGCAAACCTTATATGCTCATTTATTCATTTACAGTAGATAAAGTCTACATTATTTTTATTGCAAAGTATCACTAGATGTTTAATAGATGTAGTATTTGTATATCCCTATATGCATGAAGAAAACCTATAATGAACACAAGAAGCACAGTGTTCTACTGAAAGGCAGGTTCTTGTTGTCAGTATGACAAATGGCATTACTGTCATTATGGGATGCTTTTAATGAGGCTGCACAAGTCTCTCTGTGGCAAGAATCTCCTAGAAATGCATGCTGCATGCATCTCCAGGTGTGGCTCGTGGAACACACGATGGCTGTATGTATCTTCTCTAACTCCATCAGGGTCTCATTGTGCTGGCCTGTTTAGCACCATGGTGCTGGGAGGCTCCTCCAGCGCACCTAACCTACAAGATTATGCTCGTGCACACCGTAAAAAGCTGACCTCTTCTGGCTTCTTAGATGGTATGTGCAAACACGCGCACACATTAAAAAAAGATGAAACTGTATCCCGTCTCCTTAGGAATCCTGAGAACTGTCACTGTAATAGTGTGTGTTGTGTCCCAAGCCCTAGTTGTTGAACGTCTCTTTAGAACATTCCGTTTAGTTTAGATTGCTTCCTTTGGGTTTTTGTGTGTTTTGTGTTGTTTTTATTTATTTATTTATTTTTTTAAGGTGATCTAATATCTTAAAAAATACCTCTATAGTGCTATGTTCATATACGATAAAATGTAAGTTTGATTTTTTTTTTAAAAACACATACCGGTTTAATATTACATAAAAAGCTTTATACAGTTGTAATTATTTTATACATTAATTCATTACATTTTACAAGTATGAGTCTTAAGGATATGTTATAGCATAACCTTCTAACAAATAAGACGCTTAACATTTTAGGTAACAATACTTGGCTTAGGTTAAAATATGCAGCAAAGTAATTTTTTTTATCAGTGTGGCAAATCAGGAAATAACTTTCTTTTTTTTTTTTTGCTGTACTCCCGAGCATAATGCAAGAGAACACGAAAGCTCTTTTTATTTGCTCAATGTTCCAGGATTATTGATTAGACACTATCCAGTTGTATAATTATGTATAGTTTTGCTACAGGTGAAGCCACTAAAAGATCACAAACAGATTGTATTGAGATTTCCTTGACAAACGACAAATTAAAGCTAATAGTGAGCCAAAGGGTTCAAAGGGTTGACTTTACCTTTATAGTGATTGATAATAAACTGTTGAAATAGCCATGAATACACTGCCTGGCCAAGATAAAAATCGCTGTTTGGATTTAAATCAGCAAATACTTGTGAGCCTATGACTTCATTATTCCTGCAGTGCTTAGCTGGAAGTGTTTCAGCTGGAAACAGTTCTTTTAGCCTCAGCTGATGCTGTGAGTAGCTTCTTTATTCTTATACATTTCTGCAGTCATGGAAAAAATGTTTGTGTTTCAGAAGGGTCTAATTATTAGCCTGCATCAAGCAAATAAGTCAACAAAATACCCCTGAAATTACTGGGATTGAATTAAGAACTGTCCAGTGGAGAGCTGGCTGTTTAGCAGAGAAACAATTGGAAAGTAATTGTCAGTAGAATTCAAGGCTGTATTTAAGAGTGAAAGAACCCTTTTTATAGAGACTAATCTTAGGACAAGGCTTTTATTTGCTTGGGAGCATAAAGATTGGACTCTGGAACAGAGGACAGATTTACCAAATTCCAAAGGGATGTATATGTTATGGTTTGAAGGGAAACGTTTCATGCACAGTCCCCACTATACAAATCTCTAAAGGCAGTGTTATGATCTAGTGTCAGGTTAAGGGGCCGTTCACATATCGGGTCTTTTGCGCGTGCAAGTCCATTATTTCAAATGTAGACGCGCGGCAGCCGCGCTCATATTGGAAGCACCCGGCATTTTCAGGCATGTCTGCGCTGCGTCGAGGAGAAAACATCTCAACTTTTCAGAATGCCGCAAGCGCACCGCGGGTCATGTGACAAGATTCAACCAATTAACTTCCTCAGCTTTTCCGATACACTGACGCCTGAAGCAGAAACGTGGAGCAGCAGCTCATCATTGTGGTCCAGGGATTTCCTGAACTTTATGTTGAACCTTCCGTTGTCCGAGCGGAGCTCCTGGGTCAGCTGGTGAAATTCCCTGTGTTTTTTTACGTTTTTTGAAGAATGGGGTGAACCCAAACACTATGGAGTTTTTTTTTTTCCTTTTCTGCGTAAATAAATAGTGTAGCAGAGTTAAAGCAAGGGATTTTCGTTGGAGGAAAAAACCCTTGCTGTTACTCTGCTACACTATTAAAAGTGTTTGTAATGTGCTTGAAGAGACTTTAAATAGTGGTTCAACCGTCGCAACACAAGATCACGAGCAAAAATGAAAGCAACTCGGGATGAAAATGCTGCAAGGATTGTCAAAAATAATGCCAAGGCGGTCCGGTGAAATGCTTGTGTGCGACTCGTTGGCCGGGCAGTGTAGTTATGCTTGTCCTAGACACATCAAGCACTGTGGATGAAGGCTTTGAGGAGGCTTAAATATTAGAAAACCTGAGTCTGCAGAACTCGGTAAGGGTTTGAGATGGAAAGCTTGATTAAGTGCTGGTTATGTGGTTTGGAGGAGAATTTGTATTCATGAATCTGTTCAAAGAACACAGAATACATCAGTGTACTTTTCCGTTATGTACTCCTAATCAGAATGCGGACACGTCCTGACATTTTGGAAAGCATTGGTTGTGGATTTTTTATTTTGTGTTTGCGTCACTTTGCCTGACAGAATCTCAACACCTCTAACTCACTAAAAGGAGCACTCCTTTCTTTTCCTAACCCTTCTCTCCTGCATGTCCTCTGACAGTTGCTTTCTTCTACCCTTTTCTAACCCCTCTTTCTGTTAGCTGTTGTACATTTCAGGTACCTGTTTTTCTCTTTCTCAGAGGCCACGCGTGGTTCTGCTGTAAAAAGATTTTCTATCTCATTTGCGCGACACCCAACCAATGGTATGTTTGCTTTCGTTAATTCCCAGTACAGCTTTTTTTCCGTCACCCCCCCCTCCCATTATTTAGAGTTCCTCCCTCAGTTCCCTCCCACTAACTCCAGGGCAGTGCACATGGAATGCGGCCATGAACATTGAGATGGCTGAAATGCTCGTGCAACACTTCAGAGACCATGTGCTTTTTTCCCCCTCAACCATATATTACCTTCGCTCAGTTCTGCTACATATCATCAACAACAGGATTCAAATGACTAAAACAGTGATCACCGTAATGTGGTAGAAGGTGATGTAAACTTGGATTGTTGTTTTTTTTCTTGTGCAGCGTCAATGACTTTAGCAAGGCTCAGTATTCCATTGCTTGAATTTAATTAATTTTAGTCAGTTTTGTTTTTAATTTAAGCAATTTTGATTCATTACATTTATTTCAGATTCTCTGGGCAGGAAAGACAAATTGTTGCTCAAATGTGGTGAAAGAAACGGTGAAGTAGACGATGTGCCTTATAGATCACATATCAAATGTATGTCAGGGTGTTTCTTTTTGAGGGACAAATTGACTTGTTTTAATAAATGTTTGTCCCTTATTGTCCATATATGTACTAAGTTGTTACTTGTAACTGGTATAACATTGTAACACAATTTCACAATTTTCTTAAAACTCAACTATGCAGAAGGAAAACAGTTAAATGATAAACGTAAATATTTTGTTAGGTAGGTTTAAGTATGAAATTAGGCATATTTTCCCTGAAAATCCCTACATATTTGCAATATGTTTTAAAAAATGATTTAAAGTATTTTGAGACTGTAGCTGTTTTATGAACTTCTAGATGTCTGGTAGCATTTTTATTCTTTTTTTTGTTTTGTTTTGTTGTTTTTTTTAATCTGCTTTTCTAAATGGGTCAGTGTTTCCCAGTATGTTCTGTGGTAAGTGTTAACTATCATTTAATTTCCCTATTTCTATCCTGTTTAACTGTTGTTTGATGTTTTGTTTTGGCTCTGATTCCTGATTTTCTGTAGACGTCAGCTCCCTTATTTCTGGATTTTAGCCCCAATTTTAACCTTTACCATGTTCTCAATATTTGTTTTATCTTTGTAGGGTATAGTACAGTAACATTGTGTGCTTCAGAAAAAAGTCCTTAATGTACTGTGGATTTTAGTCGAGTTTTTAAGCTGAATTTCTTTTTGCAAATGAATTTACATCTTCCAGAATGCTCTAATGCTGCATAGCTAAGATCACAGTAATTAATTTAAAACAAATCTGTATTGCATACCAACAGTCAAAAGTACTCCATTTTTGAGCACACAGTTGAAACACAGGTTTGTTTTGTTTTTTCTTTAACTTGAAAGCCCCAATCAGGAATTGAGACCTGGTTTTGCAAATACAGAGAGCCCAATAATTTAGCAATTACTATTCAGTAGTGATGCGCACAAGTTTTGAACCACTCGTTTAACCAAAAGGAACAGTGTTGCTACTTCAGCACAGTTTGACATTGAATCTAACTGAATATTTTGGTTCTTTAATCCTCTGAAATTACTTCTGTCTGATACAAAGACATGTATTTCTGACTGGACAAAAGGTTAATTGGCATGAGAAATAATCGTTTTTCTTCCTTTTTTGCAGTTCACCAAATATCTATTCAACAGAGATCTATTAATCGTCTATCTAAAAATATATGTAACCATATACATCCCTTGTCTTAATGCTACCATAGTAAGATTTTAGTGATTCCTAGTTTGGGCTTTCCGTTTTTTTTCTATTAAAATGTAATAGTTTGAAAAAAATTGGGGCCATTTCTTTGGATTTTGTCAGCATTAGGTTTGCGTTTTTTGTTGTTTATCCACCATCATTATACACAGTTATCATTACTGTACCTCTCCATATTGGTATTGCATAGTGTTTGTTAAAAATGCCAACCAGCCTATACAGGGCCAACTCTCATTGGAGTGCTCTGTATAAGATTTTGGGCAGAATCTTCGGGGTCTGGTTTATGCTTCTCTCACCCATCTTAACATGGCAAATCTGTATTGCTAATATTCTAATTGTCCGCTCAAAACGCTCAAAAGAATCTCCTGGCAGAAATTATATTGTTAATGTTGTTTCATATATATTCTAAATTACGTTTAACCATTTTGGGCTCATTTATTCGCTGATATATTTCTTTGCTGCCAGCAATGAGGCATATTAGAAATTCCTGCTATTGTACTTGTTCTCATGTAAAATAGTACCTGCAGAGAGTGAGAGAAATGCCTAGTAGTTGCTTATTGATGACTGTTATGAGCTTTTTTTAGCAGTTTCCATCTAAAATGTAGTTATTTCTTAGATTTGTTGTAGGTGTACAGTTGTGTGCTCTACATAAAATATCAATATGAATAGATCTGAGTCAAATAAAATACATCACTGTGTTGCAAGTGGCGTGTGTAAGGTAAGTAGATCGTTCTCACTCAGTAGTATCACCCTGGCTGATGACTCTGTGGTAGGCAGAGCTTCTTAGTGAGTTGTACCGTACCTTGTGTGATCCATCTGCTTCCATTTTGCCCACCTCAAACACGTTTGATGGTGCTGTTGCTCCTTGTCATTCTTTCGGGAAATGGAACGCCATGTCTCTGTGTGCTGTGACCTGAATGCGCCGAATGCTGATGCTTACTTCAGGGGAATTGTCTTACTGCTGCTGTTATGAATGTTCATCTGTGTGCTTTATATTTCTCATTTAAGGATTTGAGTTATACTCCATGGTTCCCTCCATCTGCCCACTGGAAACCCTTCACAATTCACTTTCCCTCAAACAAGTCGACGACTTCCTCGCCTCAGTCGCCAAATCCCACGACTCCCTGCTCGACATTTCTGGGTGCTCACCAGGTACAGAAAGAAGATGATGTGACAACTGTGGCTCACAATCCTGGATATTTTCAAAATATCTGATCTTTTATTCTTGTGTAAATATTGATGACATTGTGTGTCCCATAGCTGTACAAGGAAAGAAAGCTCCTTTAAACACCTACACTCCTGCAAAAGTTTTGCCCTGTCCATTTACTCAGTCTCTGGCTAAGAAGTCTCCAGAGCGAACTGCTTTAGGTATGTGTATCTCCTTTACAAAGTATATGACCATAAAGAGCAAACTATTTTAAAGGTTCTTTAGGTGAGTGGGTCTCAAGTTGGTTTTCAAAGACACCCACGTCTTCCACATTTTTGACAATTCCCACAAGGAGAGAGAAACATCCTCTCCCAGTTTAACTGAAAACAGGTTTAGGTTTCTGTCCTGAAGTTTCTCTTCTGGTCTCTTCTTTTGACAATAATACTGGAGGAAGTTAAAGGAACACTGGTTTAAAGAAATAATTTGGCAGAACATCAAATGTACACAGTTTTTTGCCACAGATGTTGTCGATCAGCCAAGACGATGGTGTCCAAATTTTTACTTCTGGAGCTGTGAGGTTGCAATTGCTAAACACTAGAAACCAGTAGTTACTCAAATCATTTTGGCAAATTCTTCCCCAATACTTCTAAACCCACTTAAACTGTTTCCATTTCTTTATTATAATGGCATTCATTGTTCAGTGTGGTTTAACATGAATTGTGACTCATTGGCAGCTTTAGAAATGAACAAAACGTCACTGTCTAAGAATGGAGTGCGTATCTAGAAGCATTATTTGTGAGTGTCCTAGATATAGAGGAATCAAGAATAATCCTCTAGTTTTAATTTTATTTGTCTGTAGTGGTGAAGTTTTGTTCATTTTAACAGGTCACTGTAGGTTTGGGCTCTCTCTGCTTTTTTATAGCCTGCTGCCATTTCACTGAGGTATATGGTAAATAATGGTATTTGTGATACCTAAATTGGGATCATCGCCACCTCAGTATTAATCGAATTGGGATTGTCTGTATTTTCTGTCATTTCTAAATACCCTGGTAGACTGTAGTACCCTGGTACTGTTCTAGCTCACAGTGAGTCATATGTTGTCTTAAACCACACTAACAGATCTGTGCAACATTAACAAAGAGCTGGATATAGTTTGAGGTGTTTGAGAGAAGTTGTGGAGCTGTATCTACAGAAAACATTTGAATCACTATTGACTTGTATTGTTCACTAGTGCCAGAACTAAACTAAAGAAACAGATTTGGACTCTAAAACTCACTTGGTTGATCAACTACATTGACTACACTAAAGACATGTTTGATATTTGTGTACAATAAAAAAATACAGTGAATGAAGTGCAGTGAGAATAATGTGGGCTAGTTAGATAGTTTATCTGTGAACGTTTGCATCATTTGATTTTCTTGATGGCAGATTGAAGTGGCTCAGTTTAACAAGGATTCCATGTGTGTTTTTATGCATATCAGACTGACATTGTGTGCTTTATTTTTCCCCAGAGGGTGGAGGTTCTCCTTCAAGAGCATTAAGATCAGGCCATGGTCATGGTGCTGCTGCAGATATTCGGAGGCCAATGCAGCAGGCTAAAGAGAGCAAAGTAGCCGTACACGCTAACAAAGCAGAACCTCACCATTCTAAAGCTATCAGCACCTCCACCAGTGATAAAGGCCAACTACAATCAACCTGCAAGGAAATGCAAGCAGCTATCACAACCCAAACCCAAAGCTCTAAAGTCTTGACCCAAAGCATATGTACTCCTGAAACCATAACAAAGGCAGGTCAGGTATCTTCTCATGATCATGATTGCCATATCAGCTCACAACAGGCAGGTCAATATGGAGCAACTCCAGTTGGAGAGCCAACCGAAGGCAATTCCACCAAAAAGACTTTTCAAGAAGAATGTTGTGATGGTAAAGTGAAGCCATTCTCTGCAACACCAGTAATGATGAAAAACCAAGACTCTTCAGCAACTCAGCTGAAGGAGCCGAAAGCCATGACAGATTCCACAAAACTGAGCAGGCCTTGAAGGTCCGTTGACAAGTCTCTGTTACATTAAACTGAATGTTACAGGCCTTGATTTATCCCATTTTACCTGCAGTAAAATGCCAAAAGATCTTGTCGTGATCTGTTACCAACCCAGCCATAGCATTGACTCCTTGTACACTAGAGTTACGGAGTTACTTAGAATTTGTTACGCATATCTTGTATATTTGAATATTTGAATGTACAATCAGATGTATACAGTCTACTTTGTCATGAAATGTTACATTTTACTAAAGCTATTTTAATTA
This sequence comes from Clupeocharax schoutedeni, assembly GCA_037974565.1. Lineage (NCBI taxonomy): Eukaryota > Metazoa > Chordata > Actinopteri > Characiformes > Alestidae > Clupeocharax > Clupeocharax schoutedeni. The sequence continues at coordinate 3,454,829 of JBBPDH010000034.1, read as the reverse complement.
TTACAGAACATTGAATGAATGCAGCACTTTTTGGAGTTTAAATATTAAGGTCCAAAGAAAAATTTAATGAAAGTATTTTTCTTACATATCTTTAGTTACACTGTGTTTGCACCTCTTTCTGTCTCATCAAACTGGAAATGAGGAAAAATCTGCCTTAGAATTCTATTTTTCTTCACACTTTATTCCATCCTTAGCAAACATGATTGTGTAAAATGTATATGTATATATATATGTATGTATGGAATAAACCTTGGTGAAACTGTTATACCCATTTATTCTGGTATTATAGAAGATATTTAATTTATTAATTGCTGGGTATACATTGGGAAAAGGCACTGAGACGAGACATAAGTATGAACGTTTGAGGGATAGATAGGTAGATACAGGTGTATTCTAAAGTGGATAAGGACACACACATGTACATATGTACGTGTGTAGGCCCTTTGGCGGTTCAGTGGTAAGACGCCGGATCCACGGAGCGAGTAGATATTATTACCCCCCCTGGTGGTTAAGTGGTTAGGGCATTGGGCTGGTGCCTAAAGGTTCTGGGTTCAAATCTAAGTAAAGGCAGACCTCTTGGGGTGGCTGGTGGATAAGTGGTTAGGGAGTTGCCCATGTGAATGTAAGGAACAGAGGAAAAAAATATGGAATCACAAAAATGTGAGGAAAATAATATGGAATCATGCACTTTGCATTTCTAAAACAAACAACCTGTATCTGATTACAACTGCTAATTAGTCTGCAGTTAAAAAAAGAGTGCTTGCACACATTAGTGATGTGTTGAACCAA
>JBBPDH010000034.1:3419931-3438826 GCA_037974565.1 Clupeocharax schoutedeni | reverse complement strand
AAGTGTAGTAATAACCCTGCTTCTATAAAGAGTAATCTTATCATGGTCATACCACACCACTTTGTTTGGGTAAATGTACTTGTGTTTTAAAGATTTTCAAAATAAATCAATAACTCTGCTACCATCGGATGTAGTACATAGTGATGAAGTGTACATATTGAGACTGTAGAAGTGTGTAGTGATTTTGGTGGAAGTTCAAATCTGTCAATGTCTTTCCAACTTTACCGAAGTATTCCTTCCTCCGTGTGCGATGCTAAAGTCGCAGTTTCAAATCTTAGAGAACGCGTGACTGTCCCCCACCCAGCTCCTCTTCAGAAAAATAAATTTGTTGTCCCATTGATCGCGGTATTTGTTTTTTTTTTTTGGCAGGAGTGACTTCCTTCTCTGTCCTGGTGTCCAGCTTTTTTTTTTTATAACACAGGGTAAAATACGGGATTTTCCCGGCCAAAACGGGATACTTGACAGGTATGCATGTGTCACATCTGGGGCCGATAGGCCCCGCCCTCAGAGAGAAGCGTCACCAGAGTGCTGAGCCTAAGGGGATTCCTCTGTCGCCACTTGTAGCTCTGATTTGTTTGAGGGTGGTGCCTAGCCAACCACCTGGTTCACATCCACGCTAAGATGATGACATAATCGGGCTGCTAGGTGCCACGCCTGTCTTAATGTAATGTAAAACGACCTTGTTAGTTAATGTGTGATGTCTTGTAATTGGTTGTCTGTGTCGTGCCCCTTGTTATTCTCCTGCTTAAAGGCCAGCCCATTCAGGTCAGCCGATTCAGACCTACCGATGCGCTGTCACCATCATCCTTTGTTGGCTGACTACCAGCTCTGCCAGTTGTGTACAGAGCTTTCTCTGGAAGCGCTTTCCCCAAGGAAAGAACCAAAGAGACTGAAAGGAGACTGAAGAAAGCCTGCCAGCTAGAAGTTTTCTGAACTGAGACAAAGAAGTGACTTTCACTCTCTTCCTTTCATCCCTCTCCAGATCTAGCAGAAAGATTTAGCATTGTGGTCGTCCAGAGGAAGCCCGCTTCACTCTGGTCTTTGTGAGGAGATTTCTCAGAAGGAAAGGAGAACATTGTTAAGTAAACTTATTAGTCTGTCTCGGTCCTTCTCAACTAGAAGAGACCTTTCACAGGGACGTGACTTAGTTTAGCTGCTGGGAGCGAGAATTTGGGACGTTGTTTTAGTTCAGCCTTTTCTCCTGTGTTCGTGAATCGCCTTTGTTCTGCATTATTTCATTAAAGACATTCTTACTGCCCAATCCCTTGCATTTGCATCCTCTCTTCAGGGATCAGCAATGACAATATGCAAGCACCATATATTGTGTTTAGATCTCTTTAAGCAATTTCCTCTGGGATCAATAAAGTTTACTGATTCTATTTTGCAAACAGACCATGTTTAAGAAAATCAAGTCAAGTCAAAGTATTGGTCTGTAGTTGCTTTAAGTATGCATTTGCTTTAATGGGTCAGTAACTATAGCTCTCTGCTGGAGAAATGGTGCTACTGCAGGGATTGGAGTTAATTCTGACAGATTCTGTTGGAAAATGATCCTGTTGAAATGAATTAAACAAACACAAACAACAACAGAGAAATTGGGTACAGGACAAAAGGAAGATACGGACCCAATAATGAACATACGCAAGAACTTGGGAAAAACTACTATTATTACAGGGTGGGTTGGCGACATCGTTGTAGGAAGAAGAATGTGAGCCGGTACATTGCAGGATTCTGAAGTTTAAATGATGTTGTGCCGCATCTACAGCAGCATTTCCTGAAGCATACTGATGTATTTTAAAACACATTCGTCAAATGTGAACTTTTTTCTTTTTGCAAACACATTTGCTGTAAAACTTATGGAACATTTTATGCAGGCTGTGAAAGAAAACCTGTATGAACTGTTTTAGAAAAATCTAAGCCAATAGTGTATGCATGATGCATTTGGATGCTGTGAGAGCTAAATTCCCCTTTGAGGTTACAACACTAAACCGTCCAAATCATTACTTAATAATTAAGTTCTGGTACAATGTTGAAATTCCAAACAGTTTTCAGTTTGTCTTAACTTTCCTTCTTTTGCCATAAATGTTATGTAAGACTTTACACAAGCTGTAAAAAAAAGAAAAGATTGAAGGACATGCTAAAATAGCGTGCATGATGCATTATTGTTCCACTGGCTGTAATTTAGATTTGTGTTACTGTAGTAATCAGAACCTGTGTATCTCATCATTGTAAGTTGTAAATAATGAATAAACCTTTTGAAAAGTCACTTAAAGTTTCTTTTGTTATCAACCTACAGGCTACAACCTAACAAATGCCTGTGATGCCACAATAAACACTTAGCAACACCCTAGCAACACAGTGCTGTAGCTGAGGATGCCCATGCCTGTCGACGCCTCTGCACTATAATGTATAAACTAGAAGTTGAAAGGCTGTGCTCCTCTGAACTTAAAATGTGAGTGCATAGCAGGTTGTTTTGTGAATTTATTTTAAAACAGTAAAACTGAAGAATCCGTGGTTGTTCATCAGGTTTGTGAAAACAGCTATTGTTCTGCTTTCAAGATGGCCATGTGCAAGTCAATTTTGTACTTCTCTACTGCAAACATGCCAAACATGGCTAATGTACTACGTCAGAATCACTATTCCCCAGTTTTGGCATAAGATGCTGATGGGTTTTTACAAATCAATTTCGCTCTCTGCAGGAGAAATTTTGCTACTGCAGCAGCATTTACAAAAAAAATTCTAAGAAGCTGGAAAATAATTTCCAACTTTTCTGAATAACTGCATAGTTAAAATAGTGATTCAGAGTGGTTTAAAGTGAAATGGCCTTCTTGGGTAACAGTCAGAACGGTTCTCAGTGGTGGTGATAAGAACCAGCTACCTGAAGATTTTAATGCCTCTAAATGCTCCCTCACAGAAAGATAGTAATGTTAATGAACGAACCGCCTGATGCCTGTGACACTGTTTTATGATAGTTTTGGGAAGGTTGTGGAAATCTAAAATCAGTTCTATTTCAAAGTAATACCTATTTTTTTCAGGTTGAAATTCCAAACAGTTTTCAGTTTTCATTATTTTACCATAATAAATCATTAGACATCATCTATAAATAGCGTAGAAAATGTGAAATTCTTTCTGTGCATTTCACCAAGTGAAGCAGCGGGTTGCCAACAACGAGGGGCACCCAGGCAGCAGTGTGTGGGAATGGTACTTTGCTCAATCGTACCTCGGTGATGACGCTAACTGTGTTGGGAGTCAAACCCAAAACTTTCTGATTGCAGGGGCAATTCCTTAACCACCAGGCCACCAGCCGCCTAATGCTGTGAGATTTATTTATTACAAGATGCAACCTTAAACACAATACCAACATTAATAATGATACTATTAAAATAAAAGAGCACTTACATCAAAACCTCTTTTTCTGTACAATCATCCTTTAGCTGTAGCAGTGACACATTATAAAGCATTAGACTAAGACTAAGATTAAAAAGGTTCCTCAACGCGTCATATCTTGTTGACCTCTTCTACACATCAGAATTTTAGAGAATGACCTCCTACAGAGGTGTAGGAGACACACTGTGGTGGGATTCAGTTTCATGTTTTAGAAATCAGTAGCAGTAAGTTAAAATTGGTCCTAAAAGAGAATGGAAGATAGTGTAAGATGATGTGATCTGCAGCTGGTCAGTCACATTTTACTTGAATCTACAGAAGACAAAAGCAAGTGGAAGCTTCTTAGCATCATCCTCGCTGGCCTCACCTGAGCAATGTAGCCTCAAACATGTAAACAACAAACATTGAGCACCAGTTTCAGCAGCATTAATATGTGGTGTGGTATTGAAACCATGTGAAAGGAAGTCAGCACATACGTGTTCTCCTGTTATCTGATCCTCACAGCCTTTGCGCCAAAACCACACCTGCAACTTGCCAGTCGACAAATTGCTATCTCAAAATGTTAATCACAGAGGTGCTGTTGTTTTTGAGTCGTAGATTAAAGAGCAAACAGTAATTTCTTGTACGAAACAGTAAATTAAGATTAAATTATTTGTTTCTCCCACAAGGGCAGATAAAGGAGCAGGCGCTGAAGGCAGCTGAACATGATAAAATGCAGTAATCAAATCAGAACATAACTTTGAGGAAGGTTACAGAACACTCCCAAAGAATTCTAGCAATTGCAGCAGTTTCTCAAACAGTATATATTTCTGAACTGCCTGGTAGGAGACACACACAGCACACACAAGACTTCCAAGGACCCATTCATATTCTGCAGCCATGATAAAGTTCTTGGTTCTTCTACTGGCGGCAGGTGTTGCCAATGGCATGGTTTATTCTGCATGTGAGCTAGCGAGTACGCTGCAAGCAGCTGGAATGGATGGCTATGCAGGTGTCAGTCTGGCAAACTGTAAGTGCTCCAACAGCCAACAGGATCTAAATGCAATTACTGTCATGTTTTTAAGTGTGTCAGATTTGAGGTTTCCATTGTGATGCATATCGAATCTTTTATTCGAAAATTTACTAAATTACTTTGTTTATTGAAGTGTGGCAGAACATGGAGGTTTCTGTAATATCTGAATGAAAGTTATAAATCCTTTTTTGTTGACTAGGGGGATCTCTGCTGAAGATTACGCTAGAACTGTTACGTTGAATTTATGTTTTTATTGTTTTCTAAAACACTTAAGTGTAAACTACACTAAATGTTGCTTAGAAAATGACATTTGAAGGGTGGGGGTGTCCATACCACCCCCATGCAGGTTCCTGCTGCTTTTCTAGAATGCTGTAGAAAAGGTGTACTTTATCAGCACAAAAGTGGCCCTCAGCTGGGCTCTTCTTAAAACAAAGTGAAGATTCAAACTGGGTGACACATAACTGATAATCCACTGAACTGCATTTCAATTCTCCTGAAACACAAAGATTTATTGGGTTGCTCTGTTGAGTGCCCACACTAAACTTGCTCTTTTTTTTTTGTCTGTATTCTGTGAACTGTTGCAGGGGTTTGCATGGCCTTCTCGGAGTCCAGCTACAACACTCAGGCCATCGACTACGACTCTGACGGCTCCACTGACTACGGCATTTTCCAGATTAACGATCGCTGGTGGTGTTCTAATGGCCAGTTCCCCAGCTACAACGGCTGTGGAATCTCATGCAGCGGTAACCTTATTCTGTAGAATCCCGCGTCAACTGTAGCAGTGACACATTATGAAGCATTATGAGGTTTTATAAAGCTTTCTGCAACTACAACTGCCTCATGACAGGACATGTGTAGTAGTAAATTAAAACCTTTCTATCATTTCATCCCTGAGTTTCTGTGGGAATTGGCTGGACAAAGCCTGGAATTGTCCTGTAAATCTCTGGTAAACGAGGCTTATGTAACTATCTGCACCCTTGTTCTCTGAAACAGAGCTGATGACTAATAACATCGGGCCCGATATTGCATGTGCCAAAGTCATTGTGGACCAGCAGGGCATCTCTGCCTGGTAAGACTAATGTATAAGGTTTTGCCTGAACTTTCAGGATGATTTTGGCTAAATAAACTAAATTGTTTTTCGTCTTTTTCTCAGGGTGGGCTGGCAAAATAATTGTGAGGGCCAGGATGTGAGCCAGTACATTGCAGGTTGTGGACTGTAAAAGAAGACCACCAGAGCATGCTTCTATTGAATTAAATCAATTAAGTGCGGAAAAGAGTGAAAAAACAAGCAACAAATGGCAGGAGGATGCAAATGCATGACTGCAATGCAGGTTTTATTCAAAGATCATTATCAGACTGTAACAATCAAGACCGGTATAAACCAATACAATAAAAAGCATTGAATAAATCACTCGAGTATGAAAAGACACTCAAAGTTACCTCTGTTTGTTTTTTTTTACACAACTGGAGACATGGCCAACTACAGAATGCTCCATTTCCACTACAGTGCAGAGACTAAACAGCGGGATTATTGTAGATTTAAAAAATGCAACTACGTACAAAAAGATTTTCTGTCATTTTTTCTCCAAAATACATAGCAAAATGGTATGAAACAACTGTTTTAAAAAAAGGTAGAAGAAAACATGCAGAAGAACTCAGCAATAGCTACACTGAGCATATTCACTATATAGCTTATTGTCCCCCTCTGTCTTTCAACTAGTTAAAATGTATAAAGAATAATTATATACAGTTACAGTACAGTATTATTCAGTTTTATCAGTTTAAAAGATATTTCTTTAAAACTTCCTAATTTACTTTACAACACAATTGAACACATTTTTACACAAACCTTTATTGGGATCAGTGTCAGTGTGTGCCGCTTCACTTGAAAACCATAGGAAAAGTGGTTTGTGGCTGTGATTAAAGGTCTATTCATGCCGTCCATCAGGTTTATCTGGGAATACTTCCATGGTTTCCACTTTCCATGGGGTATCATATCATCCTGCTCTAATTCACCTGATTCATGACATGATGGGTTGATAATGAGCTAGAGCGCTGAATCAGGTAAATAAGATCAAGGTGAACACCTCGCTGCTCACATCCTGGTGGCTTCAGGTGGGCGACTCATGTAGTCTTGAATTGCCTGATGCAAAGGCAACCATTTAGATATAGATACCTTTATTGATCCAATCCACCTGTGAATGAGGCACAAAAAAGCACTGTGAGTTTGTGATGTGCAGCATTACATTGTACACTGTACATTTACACTTAAAACCTCTTTAAGGACATTGTGTAATAGCAATAATAATAATAATAATAATAATAATAATAATAATAATAATAATAATAATATCAACAACAATGATAACAACAACAATAATTATTATAGTCCAAGACTAGATCACACTCTATAACCAGTCACTAGGCTTTGATGAAGTACTGTCTGGTACCGTTTGTTTTCGTTGGCATTTTCAGCACAAAGATGGAACACTTTGAACTCCTCAGATGGGGGTTTGAGCTCGATGGTGGATCTCTTGGATCCTAGAAGCTGTTCCTTCACTGTGTATCCATGCAGGTAGATCCCACCTGTGAAAGAAAGCACACAATAACCTGTGATGCATACCACAGCAAGCTAGGTGTATTCCCGGGCAAGTAAAGGTTCCAACTTACACCAGTTTTGCATAAGATTGTTCTGATTTGTGCTTTGAAGCCCTAGTCCTTAGTTAGCATTAGTTAACAACATTTTGCTAATTCATAAGGCATGTCTTAGGTATTAAAGACTAAATGTTGAACATTGTCACCTTTAACATGACAGTGACGAGTTTAGAACCAACCAAAAACACACTGCCAATGCTTTTTGCATTCCAGGGATAAAATATCCGGATTATAAGATAATGCTAATAGTTACACAAGATTTCATTTATACACACATTTGAATTTTTACAATTATTAAATCAATCGCATACATATGGTATCTTGTATAGCTTTTATAAACTATTAAACCATATCATTTTCATTCTTAAAGGAATATGTTTGAAATGCACCAAAATTGTTTTTTTAATGGTGCCTCTCCAAAGAACTCCTTTTACTTTCTCTTAGTACCTTTATTTATAACAGCGAGAGTCTGTCAAGCAGGCTTTTTATAACTTGGGTGTGAATTTTATGGTGACAGCGTGAAATATTCTGCATCATGTGCTGTAAGTGAATTTGTTCTCACTTGAGTATGCTGTACAAACTGACAAAGTATTTAAGAATCTTTGTCAGTTTGTTGGTTTGTTGGTCATACTTTGGATATTTCTAAATGTATAATCAGGCTGAGATATCCTTGAATGTGGATGGATTAGATGAGGCGTACCAACTGCAAATGTTGATCGAATGCTTGCGTAGAAGTAGAGGCATCCATCTTTTAAGATGCAGTAGTGTTGGACCCATGAGTCTTTGTTTCTGTCCAGCAGGTGAAGCAGGCCGAGACATTCAGGGTTCTTCACGGCCAGTGGAGGCAGGTTCGAGTTGTGGCGGGTTACGTCCACCCACACATGATTCTGCAACACAAAGCAACACGTTTATAGTCCTCACTGTTACCATGGCAACATCAGAGAGGCATATTACGTGCTCAACTGTGTCATATATGATGTGAAGAGATGCATCTTACTGTTGTACTGTCCACATTTTGCTGTCACAATGAAAATTTCCCACTTGCGAGACTAATAAAGGCTTATATTATCTAATCTTATCTTATAAGATAAACCAAAAGAACAGATACACCACTATGTTCAACAGATGGGTGGAGACAAACAGCGCATTAAATTCAGTCCAGAGGTACACAATTGTTTATGTGCCTCCTTTACTTTAAGGCCCAGCTTTTTTTGTGCACTATTACAAACAATCAGCCAACACTGTATCAGGATTTGTTAATGTACCATGGAGTGTAAATGGACTTCTAATGTGTTCTGATAGCGCTGAGTATTTTAATGCTGACTTTAAATGTCCTTGTTATGCTGTGTTTGATAGACTGTTATTTCTGCTTCTTACCACCAGTTTTTCTGTACTTAAATGATTATGGAGTTATGTATTAAAGATGCACAGGGAAATCACTGTGCGACCCTACTGCATGACGTTATATTATTATATACCTGAGTGATGGGGTGAACTGCACGTTCCATGGCCTCCAACCACCTGAAGAAAGAAAGAAAAAAGTTTTAGCTTCTTGTAAAAACACTTGAGTGTATTTAAGTCAAGATTTACCCAGCCATTAGAGTATGTATATGATGTGTTCTTGCAATGCTTTAGGTTGTTCAACTAACAAGGAAGACCCCTTCAGCAAATCATGAGCAGCTGCATAACAAATATGGACAACCAAGTGTTTTGGAAATGTCTGGCTTAACGAGATTTGTTCAGAATTGATTAACTAAGGTACTCCTGTTTTATTGGATGCAATTTCTTTGATAGAGACCTTTAGCTCATGCAGCACTTTCCATTGTTTTGCATTGCCCAGTTCTCTTTATTGTCTCAAAACTAAAATTGTGACCATGCCAAGTAACAGTTGTGTGATGGGTTGCACACTGTTATGTGGTGGTGGCCTAAAGCAGTGATCCCCAACCTTTATTTCATCACGGACCGGTTTAATATCAGAAACTGTTTTCACGGCCCGGCCTTTAAGGAGCGGCAGATAAATATACGTATTTATACAAATAAATGATAAGCATAAAAATGGGGATTTTTTAAACATATAATAATGGGGTAATGGTGTGTAATCACAGCTTTATTAACAGCATTTTCATAACAACGAGTCGACAACAACATTTTTTTCTGTGCAGCCTGCGGACTAATATCACATGACCCATGGACCGGTACCAGTCCGCGGCCCGGGGATTGGGGACCACTGGCCTAGAGGGTAGAAGGGTCCCTGAGCAAGACCCTTAACCCCAAGATTTATGTTAATATTTCTGTTAAAAAAAATAAATAAAATTTAAAAAAATAATTTAGCACTAAAATGCAGGAAAAATTATAGTTTGCAATGAAAATAGCTGTGACGTCCAGGCCTGCTGCCTTGACTGGTGGCTGAGGGGCCAAGGAAGTTCCATGCCCCTGAATACAAGTTACATGGATTTGTGGTTTTGTTAAATAATTTTCTCTTTCAGTTGTTATCGTGTTATTTTAATCTAAATGTGGCACAAAAAGAGAAGAATAGAACTAGCAGATGAGGAAGTTCTTTGCATTTCTGTAGGAAGTTCATTACTTGAGTGTTTTTAACTTACTTTCGGGTAAATTTCCTCTGTCAGTGAGTTTTTATACGGGTGTTATGTCAAAAATACTGTGTTAAAAGTGGTGTAACAGCCATTCTAAACGGTACCTCCTCATTTCTTGATTTGATGTAGCACAGAAGTAATAAACTCGGGTTCCAGACACGGGACAGCATTTGAACACGAAAGGCTTCCCAAGACTTGAGTCAGCCTCCACCACTGCACCTTCCAGCCTCATGGCAGACAGAGCACGGCTTTTTCCTTCATCCTGTAGAATAGACAAAATGCAGGTCAGTCTACAAAACTAAAAAAACAAGACCTCTTTTCATAACTTTTACACTTTTAACGTATCTATTAGTAATATATAGATATATAGTAGTATTGTGATGTATTATTTTATATTGTTGGTATTTATAGGTTATATTGTCAAAATACAAACATTAAGAAATATTAAAAAGTGCAGCAGCAAAGTTGCCTAATATAGTGTATTAGTTAAATAATAATTAAAAATAATAATAAATTACAGTCTAAATCCTTAAATGTGTATGTTATCTGTATTTTTTCAAGAAAAGTAGTTCATTTTATTATTTGTGGATCAAGACATTTTGTGGAAAACAACTTATATATCAGGCCATCCCAGACAGTATACACAGTTTCTGAGTCTAATTATTGTTGATGAATTGGCCCACTGTAAGGTTGAAAGAGTGATTATTCAGGAGTCAACATGCAACAATGAAAGCTGAACTCACTTTTTTGTTTCTGAAGTAGTAAAGGCAGCAGTCATGTCTGAGCACAAACCACCTCTTCCTCCAGCCCTTGAGCAGACTGGACTGGGTGCGCTTGTGCAAATAGCCCCGACAGGCAGGCCTCGGGGTGTTAGGGGTGCGGCCGATGTCAGAGCCAATAGTTAGAGTCAGCAGATCCGGTCCTTTTGAGATGCCAAAGAAAGAAACCATGAATCACCCAAATACCTGAATTGTTTTATCATCATGCATCCTCTTTTTGTCAATGACTTTGGATAAAAGTGTTTGCCAAATTATTGTAATGTAATGTAATACTAGTATCAGCGGATAAATGATCAAAACATTAATGTGATTGCTGTAGTACTGCACTCTGCATTTGTTGCATTCTAAATTGGCAATTTTTCTTCATTAAAATTTGTGATGAAAAAAATATTGTGATACTGGTTATTTCTATGTGAAATGAATGCTTTAGAAGGTTTAAAGTTGGTAAACCCAGCCTCTAGACACAACAGATTGTTTATCCTAATAATAAAGCAGAGGTTTTGGCCTGAATTGCACTTGCATAAATAGTAGCTGGAGCTTTACTACATCCCTGTCAACTAATCCCATCATGGTCTGGTGTTATGTCCGCGTGGCTGCCGTACCTTGCCGGGCGAGGTCAGCTGCCTCAGAGTGAGGCACGCTTGAGACATCAGTACCATTAACAGCCAGCACAAAGTCTCCAACCTGTAGCCCTGCCTCTTCCGCAGCTCCATCTGTAAACAATAGAACAGACAGTTCAACACACAGTGCCAAATTCACAATGCAATCTGCTAGGCACAAACGCCATTCCTTACTTTCATTATTTCACACTCTGCTTCTACAATGACAAAGCCTAAAAGTTACACAACCTGGAGACAAAGCAGATGGAGACTATTCAAATTCCTGAGATTGCTTGTCTACTTACTTGTGTCAACTTCAGTGACGACAATTGGTTTGGAGAATTGAATTCGAAAACCCCAAGGATACTCTCCGATTCCCTTGCTGATTTTTACAGTTCGCTCACGAACTGAAAATGAAACAAATCAATGGCATTACAGTCTGTTTATAAGATTATTTACATTGCATCAAGTCTGTAAATGAATCAAACTGCATTTTGATTAAAAAATAGGAGGCATCAATGGCATTACAAATCATCATGCAGTACCTTCTGGGAGTCTTAAATACATCACTGGCTTAACATGCAAGCCTTAACCTAACCAGGTTTCATTCAGTTGTTAGAAAACTGAAGCAGTAAGAATAGCTCAATACCAGAAATAGCCACTGTTATACTACTGAAAGAGTCAGTAACTACTGCATCCCACATGGGCGAGTCCACCCTCTTTGTTGCCTTCTGTGCTGTTCTCACTAAGATGAATTTGAAGTATGTTTATACAAATGGAAACACACAAAGAACAACTGCAAAATTTTGTTCTGTTAATACTCACTTGCTACAGGTCGAGGGCGATTGCTAAGGCATTGAACAGTTTCATTTGGGGTGGCATCGTCCCCCCGATAAATCCATGATGCTGAGTGAAATGTCTCAGTGTAAAAACCTCTGTCCTCAATAGACATGTCAACTGACCGAGTGTCCTCTGAATTCATTGTATCTGATGAAAAACGAACAACACAGTAAAAACAAAATGCTTTAATTGTTTCTCTTGATAAAATGGATTTCTAAAATTGAGTTGCAGTCACCTGCAGACGTTTTACACTTTAATATCAAATGGTCACCTGATTCCTCTGTGATAATGCTAGTCATGGAATTTCTTTCTGCTGAACTCCACTGTTTGCTCTCCTTGAACAGTTTGCGTTTCTTAGCCCAGTGGTCTGAAGTTTCTTCTGAATCTTTGTAGGCACAATCTCCTGGAGGCTTCAGATGCTCTTTGACCTCTAGTGAGGCTGTGAATGACAAAATACATATAAAAAATAGCTTTTTACTTTTAAAACTAGAGTCATTGGAAAATTCTATTGCAAATATGTTGTCAAGGTATTACTATAGAAACAACCTACATTTCAGGGCAGCTTGTCGCTCAGCGAAGTCTGACGGGTATGATCTTGATGTGCGACGAACACCTGTGCTAAATTTATCCATCTTTTTGTTTGTTCGACAACAGACTACTTCTGCTTGGCTTTCTTCTTGATTATTTTTTGCTCCTTTTGTTGAAGAGTCTGATGCCTCTGGGTTTTCTGAGAGAGAACATGAGGAGATGCTTGGTTGGGAGGCCTGGTGGGATTCCTCCATGTCTTGTTTTTGGACATCCAGCTGTTCTGTTGGTGGATCAAACACTTTGCTGAATGATTCTGTGGCTGATGTGGATTGTTCCCTATGTGAAATATCTTCACTTGTTGGCATGGTGTTGTTCTGCAGATATCTCTGCTCATGTTCCCCAACAGTGATGGTCATTACAGAGCATCTTCGCTTCTTTTGGCCAGCAGCAACTTCTTTGTTTTCATGTATTTGAACTTTGGTTCTGCTGGGGCCTCCATCGCTAATGTGTTCATTAGAATTGCAAGGTGACGGTGGGGTGACCTGGATGAGTGGGTCCTTTTGATTGATGTCCTCAGCCAGAGCTACTGAACTGAACTCATCCAGCTCAAGCATCTCCTCGTCAAAACCACTTTCAGTCACCTCACTGAGTTCCAGTGGACCTGCTGAGATGCTTTCCCTATCTGCTCTAGATTTTCTTATTATCTCACCATCCTCTGCTAGTTCCCCCAGATCCTGTTCATTCTTCAAGAAGACTTCCTCAGGTGTCTCAGCAGACCTTGTTGGGTAAAATGGGTTTTTTGTTGTGCTGTATGCCTTGATATTATCAGGACCATAGATGGAGCTTGAGCTGGGTCTGTAGCTGCTGCTACTTGATGACTTGCAACTCTCTTTTTCGGAAATACCTAGCCTCTCATCCTCTAAGAAGAACCTAGCTGCTCTCTCTGCCTGAGAAGGTAGGGACTGCATGAAAAAGGAGGAGAGGGTGCCCGAGGAAAATGACTCTCTGCATGAAGGTATACTTTCTGAACCTGGACCTGATAGATACACCACTCCTGGGAAGGTCCTCCGCCTTTTTGTAGGCATTTCAATGTAGCCATTAGCTTGAGATTTGGTTTCTAAAATGGCAATGCTGTTGTTACGCATTCGCATCTTTCCTTCGTGATTTTGAATAAACTTTTTAGTGAAGGAAGACCTGTTTACTGGAGTGGATAGCCTGGGGTATAAGTGTTCCTGAGTGTCCAAGTCATAGAGCTGATTACAACAAACTGGTTCACATGTTCCTTTTCCCTCATCCAGTAAGGGCTGGCACGTTTTGCTCCATGAGGTACACACTGCTGCTTCTGAGCCGTGTGGAGAATGCCTTTCATCTTTGAACACATCATCATTTAATTGACAGGATTCCAAATTCTGCATTAAATTCTGAAGTGTATCAGTCTCCTTATCAGCAAACTCAATTGGTGGAGGAATATCCCATAATGTCTCATTGCTAAGACTGTCGGGTAGTGACAATTGCCTTTGTGGAAGCCAGAAACCTAAAGGCGAAGAGCAAGTGGACGATCCATCTACCAGAGTGAAATCAGTGTCGGTGTGTCTACAGAAGTGATCTCTGCAGCAACTTTTGTTGCAGTCCATTTGTTCTTGTATGCTTAATGAGCTTGAATTACTACATGTATCTTTATCATCTTTCCTCAGTTCTGCAATGCTAACTTTATAGCTCACGTTTTTGCAGTGTTTGGCATTTTGCTTGTAACTATTTGTGCTTTGGTTCCATGTGTAAGAGTCAGCAGAACTCTCTTTGTGTGGTGTTTTATCTTTTTGACTCTGAAAACCAGCCTCTGTTTCTTTTCCATTCCCACTTTGGAGAATGAGAGTGGTCTTGAAATCTGAGTCTTCCGACTGTACCACTTCATTGATCTCGAGCCTCATATTGGAACTCATGCACTGAACCTTGGCTGTTGAGACTGCAATCATGCTACTGACTGTTTCTCCGGCTACAGACTCGTGGGTTCGCTGAAATACGATTTTGGGAGCAGACTTTCGGAAATCGTCAATTGTCACCGAGTGAGTGATCCTCAGAACCTTGTCCTTATCTGCTCCATCAGAAAAGTTCCTATTTATGTCCCCATACAGATCTCCAAAACTCCCTTGTCTGAACAGATTCTCTTTGTTTAAAGTTTCTTGCTCTTTTTCCTCATCATCTGACAAAATATTTTCTTTGCAGAAGCTGTCAGTCTCTCCCTTTTCAGCAGGATCGTCTTCCTGAACCACGTTGTCCAGTGGGCTTCTGTTTTGGTTTTGAAAGCTGGATTGGTTTACACTTTCTGTAAACACATGATGAGCTGAATTAGTTCCTAGTTCAGGCAGAAACATTAGTGCTTTACCGTAAAAAGAATGTACTGAGAATAAGGGCTCAAACAATCCTGAGAAAACAAATTACTTTTTGGCATGACATTTACTGCAGTGTTCTTTTGTTTTGTATATTTTAAAACTTTGTCACAAAGCTTAACTTTACCTTTGTTTAAGTTAGCAAAGTCATGTGCCAAAACAAGTGTATTGATTCAAGGTCCTAAGAAAATAGATCGTGCTAATCCTCCACCTGTCTGTATTCGTGGACAGGCTTGGGGATGAAAGCATGGGCTGAGCGTGACTCAGACAGTCTTTACAAGATTAGCATCCACACCCTGCTCAGGAACCAGGTATAGCACTCACGTTTACTGCTGCAGGAACTCCTCCTCCGGCATCTGCTCCTCCTCCTCCTCTTACTCATTCTGCTGCACGGTGGAACATCTAGATAACACTAACAAAAAAATAATGCAATCTTTAACATCTGATTGACTGATTTGTTGATTTATTGATTGCTTGAATTGCCAACCAGCTGCAGCATATTCCAACCAGCCTGGAATTCTTTCAGTGTTGAGGAAAGAGTTATATGATCTGACAAAACTGCAAACGAGTCTAATGCCCACTTGGAATATTTATATATAATAATTATTATTTTGCCATTTGGTTTAGTTCGTTACAGTGTTATCACAGGCTCACAAGCAACACTCCACATTATTAAAAAATGTTCTTCTGTACTACCAAAAATGATCCAGTAAATATGCTTGAAATGGGCTCTAGTCTATTGATTGGCTGTGTACATAATATTCTGCATGCTCATTATTAATATGACCACTTGTTTATTAGTCTACAGTCCATTGTGGTCAGTAAACATACCTACTTCCTGAACTTTACGCGTATTTCTGGTTTCAGCCATTTATCATTTAAGATCAATAATAACAAAACTTCGAATCAGAATTTTCACTGTCACTTTCAGCCATCAAGCCTGAAGTGAAGATGCTGGTCTTGTATTTATATACAATCCCAACACTGGTCACAATACTAATAATTGAATATGTTCCCTATATAATACAGCCCTACCCATTTCAGTTTGCAATTCCAATGGAAGTATTGAAAAAATATCAGGAATAAGAAAAGTCAACTTATTAATATCATTGTTGGAAATCTTTGATAGATGCCCAGTCCTCTTTGCATCCATCTAAAATAGTGGCTAATGTGACACTTAGGTTAGATTTCACAGTGGTTGCCAGTATGGGGAGGAAAATGTCAAATGCATCTGTCAAAAGCATAAAAATGAAAGAATAAGGAATGCTGACCAACAGCAGCAGAGCTAACCTATTCACTGTAAAATTCATATTTCTATCATGTTCTAGCATGTGCAACAGCAGAGAAAGTACCAAAAGTACAGCCTGATTTCTTAAACAGCACAACTTTTAACAGAATTAATTTTGTTAAAAATAGCCAGATTGCCTTCCACAGTATCTTATGCGTTTTTAATTACATTTTATTGCATTTACATGCGTGCATTTACAAGTTGGCACCTCTCTTTCTTGTTCCAGTAAATCTGCTTCACTATAAAATGCATGTCATCAAATCCCAACCTTGCAGTAAAGTGTGATAATGAAAGAGCTTTCTCACAGCAACTCAGGATCCAAACAAATGCATCGTCTTACCTTTAGGCTTCACCAACTCGTCCAGTGCAGTCGTACTTTACTTGAAAGAAATGCAGTCTGCAGAGGGAAATATTTTGGATGAAGCAGTGGCATTGCCTGTCATCTGGACCCTGCTCCACTTCTTATTGTTCTATTCCTGCCGTAAAGCCTAGAAGCAGCTTAATACGTCTAATCCCATGAAGTACTTGTGATGTCAGTTTGGACTGTGTGCATTCAATGCTCAAAGCTTTTATAAAGCATCTGCAGCATCATACAAAGCATTCCTCAATTTAAGTGAAAGGCAATTACATGGTGTTTATTTGTCTTGAATTAAAGCAATAATGTTGAATATGTGATAATCAGAGGTCCTGAAATTTATATGTCTGTAGTGCCATTTATTAATTGAGGGTCAAGGCTTCAAATGCTCCAGAGTCACTTATATTAGTGGTTATATATGTATAGAATAAACTGTGATTTCCTCTGCATGAATGAACTGGGCCTGAAAAGCTTAAGTGGCAAATCTTCATTCTGAGAGCCGAACGATTGAAGGATTTCTCCAGTGTTTGGCAGCGTACAAGATTGTTGCGATTAAAGGACCTCAGTGTAGAAACACTAAAGCAGTACTACACATTTTATTAATTGTTAGGCATTAAATGTCTTTTGTGTTGCCATTTGCTATAGTTTTGTATTTTTTTCCACTCAGTGAATGGTTATATTTACAATTAGAATTGCCAAATGCAAAGGTTAACCATTTAAAACGCAAGGGACTGAATGGTCCCACACTTCAGTTCCTCTTCTAACAAATAGTGGTGTAGCAATTTACAAAATGAATTATTTGATTTGATACAATACAGCAGTCTCAGTCTCAATTCCATACATTTTCACAAAAGATACTCCATGTTAATGATATGTTAATGTTTCCATTTTCTGTGTTTTCAAATCATTCAGCAGTAAAATGTACAAGGTGTATTTGAAGGTCTAATACACTAACCTCAAAGCTAGCAGCCTTATCTTGATAGATTACATTAGATTCAACTTTATTGTCATTACACATGTACAAGTACAAGGCAACGAAATGCAGTTTAGGTCTAACCAGAAGTGCAATAAGCAGCAAGTGCAGTATAAAGATATAAGTTATGAGGTATAAGTTAGGATATGAAGTAATAAATGTTTAATAACAACATAAAATTTATATTAGTATGAATAATTCATCTTCAGTTTTTGTGTAGAATTTGAGGTTTGTCCAGTCCAGGAATATCTATATATAATAATTCATTTTTTCCTATTTGTGTTTAGTTTGTTACATTCACAGTTTATCCAAAGTGACTTCCATTCCATAACTACAGGGGACAGTTTTCCTGGAGCAACTTGGGGTAAATGGACTTGCTCAGGAACCCCATGGTGGTGCTGAAGGTAGGATTCAAACCCATGATCTCTTGGTCCAGAGGCAGGTATCCTACTCACTATCCCACCACCACCACAGGCTCATAAGTTACATTGTCCTCCGCATTATCACAGATTTATACGGCAATCCTCCACATAATTAAAAAAACGTTCTTCAGTACTACCAAAAAAAGATTTTTTATTATTCAGGGTCACATTTCAGTATCTAATTCAGTATCAGAGGGAGATCTGTGTGGCATTTCCTATGTGGTCCACAAGATGGCATTGGCAACATTCATGCACTGTGGCACAAAACCATGTGCAGGACAGTGCACCTCCCTTGCTGTCACATGTCACTGCATGCTATACCTGGGCCACCATGTGGCATCTGCTCCTGTGGCAACCCATTTACCTCAGCCAGCAGACAAGCTCTTAATTTAGTCTCCTCACCTGCAGGCTAACTACATCCCGACATATAAACATATGTTCACCACAGCGACATAAACTGGAAAAACACAAGGATGTAAAAATCCCAGTTTCGGTGTACAGCAGCACAGCATGTGCTACATTAAAACAGACAAACAGATGGAGGACACATCATTCATCTGACAGAGAGAGACACAATCTGTTCTGTATCAGGCTCTTGGCTGCGCTTGTATAAATAGATGAAACAGGTTTGTTCTCCAGACAGGCTCTAGCACAAATAATTTATTGGCCTGGGCACTTCTGCATGTTTGCTTAAAAAGGACCATTGTAAATGGCATCCCACCTTGTTGTTGCTGATGGATGCGACCTACATTAACAGGAACTGGTGTCCGACGTGTTTAAGCAAGTGCCGGATCAGTGAAGACCTAAGAACCTAAGAATCTAAGACCCACCTAAGAATCTGGATGGGTGATGTGCACAGAAGGCCACCTTTAAAGAAGCTTGCATTGTGTACTAGTGTATAAATAGACCTTATTATTACAGTGACTGCTCAGGTATGTCTTTTAATGAATATGTATTAACCCTCCTGTTATGTTGCGGGTCAAATTGACCCGTTTTAAATTTTAAAAATCTAAAAAAAATAATTAAAAGTATTTTTTCAGTATGAAACTTCTTGTGCTTGGCTTAATAAGGATAATGAACAT
>JBBPDH010000034.1:3387827-3405528 GCA_037974565.1 Clupeocharax schoutedeni | reverse complement strand
TAGACCTAAACTGCATTTCGTTGCCTTGTACTTGTACATGTGTAATGACAATAAAGTTTAATCTAATCTAATCTAAAAAAATGATACTTTTTAGAAGTATAGCCAACTTTCATAATAATTTAGTGATTCATCTTAAGTCAATTGGGTTGCTTAATAACTTGCATTATAGTAAACTTCAAATAGAAGTATTAAGAAGGATGTGCCAAACTGAACATTGTTAAGTTGCAATTTAGTGAACTGAACATTTTGTGGCATCTGGGTTATTTGCCTTTTTAGGCTTTCTTTTACAGTGCATGAAAAATTACAGATTTCTGTAGGAAGGGAAGTAAACATGGTGCAGGTGTAGTGCATGAAGCCAGGACACTATCACTAAACATCACGACTGGTTTCACCTCACTGATCCGTATCACAGAGATATACTTACCGTAACACTCCACAGCGTTACATCACATTCAGCAACACACATATATATATATGGTTTTTGTAGAATATGAGGCTTCTTTGATTAAATATTTAAGGATCGTAATATTAAAATATGTCCTGTATATATATATGTCTTGTGTAAACACTTTACAGGACCTGTAGAATTGTAATATATAAATATATATATATATATATATATCAAGTAAAAAGCAACAAAAGACACATCCTGAATTTTTTGGATTATTTCCACTGCTCTACATATATTTAGCTGGACAGAAATCTGGGTAGTTTTTTCTTGGTCACATCAAGAACAGTCTGAAGTTAACCTCAAACCAACACAACCAACACATCATATGACACACTGGCTGAAAAGTCATTGGTCATCTGATTTCATTTTCATTTTGCTTAGCTTTCTAATAGCATAGATTTGCACGCACATCGTTTACTCATAAGGGGCTCCAAGAGCAAGAAACACTAAACGACGCATGGTGCCTTTCAGCTGCACGCCTGTACACATACTGTAGAAAAGTGGGTCCTGTGATTCTGACATGCCTTAAATTATCGCATTGTCATTATTGTGCATATTTTCCAATGCTATCTGCAATAACTGCTGTAGAGTGTTTGTACTTCATGCACAGTGGAATAAAATCCTTTTATTTTTATTTTAACAAAACTTTTGTTTGTAAAACCAAAATTTAACAAACAATAGAAAAGGGTTTTTGTAGAATATTAGGCTTCTTTGATTAAATATCTAAGGATCGTAATATTCAAATACGTCCTGTAGGAACTCTGTACAGTATCTGTAGAACTGTAATAAATGCATGAGTATGAAGTAGGATTTATGAAGGTCGGGTCAGTAGATGTTATGACGGCTTCTTCACAATTGTGCGTCCCATTTACATATGAACATATCACTTGAATGCCATTGCCTATGTGTGGTTTCTCATGTGTCTTTGTTTAAGATAAAAGGGGAAGTCAGAAAGTCAAGTAAAAAAAAAAGAAAAAGAAAAACACCAAAGGAAGTAGCTACAAGTAACTTAAAATGAGGAAGCGCACCAAGAGTTCCAGTTAAAGCTGTTGCTTTTTTAGACTTGTGACAAGTTCATATACTGTGTTTTGCAGGGCATTTAGCTTCCGACCAAAGACAGGCCTCACGCTAAAGATCTTCTCTTAGAGCGAGGTGTCCTGGTGGTGCTGTAGTGTTTGAACTATCCAGCTCATTTTTGGCCATACCACATCCTGTTTAGCTAGACTGCACTTCAACATGGTCGCCATCACGCACTGCCACAGCCTGAAGTAGAAGAGCGTTACACAAGTCAAGCAAGGTAAAGTCAACTTTGCTTCAGTACAGCTTTATTTTACTCTTGCAGCAGCAGATTGATCATATGGGCTTGTGATAGATTTGACCTGTCCGCCCTTTCCTAATTTGCTATAGTGGATATGGCCATAAGTGGCCAAATTCTCTTTCGAATATGCGTCTTTTCAGTATTTTTAGTTTGATTTGTTTAGCTGTTGTGGTGGTTGTGTAGAGCGATGCATTGTAAAAAATGTTTCTAATCCGTTATTAATTTTTTATTTGCAGCAGTGTATCAGTTTCATGAAAACCATTGAGTGATTCCAACAGACAATTCACATGCAGACTCATAAAAAGCTTGCAATGCCACAAGCGCAGATTCTTGTGAAATTGCATTTTTATGAAATATGCAAATATTCTTCATAGCATGTAGCGGCTGTGTGTTGTGGTGGTTATATCTGATCTCTTATTAGTTACTCACTTTGAAGCAAACATTCAAAGCTTTTGAGTGGAAATATATTCAACAGCAATTTGTGTTAAATACATCTATATTGAAATCGGCTCATGTCAGATATCATAACAGTAAAGATATTTATTTTGTGTATTTATGAGTTATTATGAGTTCCAAATCAACTGCATAATAGCAGTTGATAGCCATTCATTTGGCTTAAAAGTGGAATTCATAAATAATCAAGATAATTGCATTGGGATCTATTTATTCATCATTGGGGACTATTTAACTGCCATTGCTGGATGTTAGTTTTGATCTTCAGCCTAATGAATTTATACTATTTTTCCAAACCACTATACAGTGCCTAGATAAACGAATTGGGAATCGTTTCTTTACACCATTGCTGTATGTTAGTTTATACATTCAGCTTCATATATTTATACCATCATTATAATCCACTATACAGTGAGTCAAATTATACATCTGCCAAATTATCCATCTGCCTCTAGCCTTTCGGTGCTATTACCATTAAATTCATGATGTCAAAGAACTCTTAGATAGGTGATATGACATACAAATAATATCACAATCATTCAATAAATTATTACGATGCACAGTGCGCCACAATATTAATTTGTGCCAACATCTTTTGGAACAAACAATAGAACAAGTTGCAATGGACAAGTTTCAAAGTAACTCTGTTTTTAAAGAAATCATGCAGGTCAGTGTTTTTTAAGTACTGTATATATCCACACAATGCTCAGAAAATAATATTTTGACATATATGATCTTGACAAAAATAGGAATTGTTATTACTCTATATTAGAGAACAATGGTGGAATTTCCATAAGAACGGCAACAGCATAATTTTGTATTTATTCTTGTATCACTTGTGGAGTTATCTTTATTTTACTTTTTTGGTTTACAGTACTATACAGTTCTATATAACAAATTATAGATAGGACTACGTAACGAAACAATACATACATAGTATTGGTTTGAATTGGTTTTCACATCTAGATAGTAAAATATAGATGGTAAACTATAGAAGCACTGGCTGGTTGGTTTTCTTTGGACCAGTGATCCTTTAAAGAATTGCCGCCTTTTTACTTTTTGGTTCGAGATGCCGTTACCAGAACAGTGACCTTTCATGCCCAGTCAGCCGGCCCCCTCTGTATGGAACCTTTTGCGGTGAAAGCAGTATGTTCGTCTGTACCTGCGCTTGCCTTTGTCTCTTTCAAGAACAAGTGTAATGCTGAGGTTTTGTTTCTGTCTCTGAGGTGCACTACGTGTTTGAATTGTGTCTGAAAAGGACAGCAGGATGTGTACTTTTTAACTGCACTGACATTCAGCTTATATGCAAAAAATGTTCAGTCATCCTCAAAAAAAGCAGACAAATCCAGAAATTCTGTCCATATCATTTTTTGCATTCCAAATAAAGTCAGATCCATAGTGCTCCTGGTACAGTGTTACAATGTGTCCTTGGAGTGGCTGTCTAAGAAACATTTATTCTTTTGGATCCAAAAGCTCTGTGCTCAACTTGGCAATTCAGTCATGCATATCTTTAACTCTTGGGTGGGCAATATGACAATATTATCAATATTATCAAGAGCACTGAACATAAAAAGCATAGTTGGCTATAAACAGCAAAAAAGGCCAATTCCTAACAAACTGTTAAGATGGCAATAAAAGATGTCTTCAGTCCTGATTTAGATCATTATAGCCTGTAAAAAACACCAACCTCTGTTTAAAATGTATAGTAACATGTATATGCATATTCATACAAGTAGCTGATTGCATGTCATGCAAAAAAGAATTACCAATAGTTCATATTTTTAATCTGTTCTGTGTTAAATAGTCTTTTGTGAATGCATCACTTTTGTCAGCTCCAGGACTCTATAAAAAGTCCCAGGTTGTAAGAAATCAATTTAGGAAGTGTGTTCAAAGACAATGGAGGTTGTGTTGCCACAGCAAGTATTGTACTGTGCAAAAGCTCCTGTACAAACAATTTAAAAACATTTATCTGCACAGTTAGGGCCATGAATGCAAACAAACAAGAAAGCATGAAATAAAATCGAGATTTGTTTTATTGAAGTTTAAATGGTTAGGAGAACAGGTTTGGTTCCAGGTTTAACCTTCAGCCTTAGCATGGATTTGTAAAATGCCATCAGCAGCTCCTGGTTTAATCTAATGAAGAATAGACTGAACTGAACCTGGTGCTGTGCTTCCATGAGAAAAGGTCTGGGAAAAGTTACATGAACACATGTATAAAAATCTTGATTTACTGTATCGATATTATTTGTATAGGTTCTAATATTTTCTTTCCGAACATATACAGCTAAGCTAAACAGGTGTCTTAAGACTTTTGCACAGTTCTATTTGTCTGAAAACTCGACTGTAGGGATACATTTGGTCAAAATACAATTGCCATTTTTTAGGGATTCCTGTGAAAAGAGAAAATGTATCTATCCGTGATCCTATTTTATGCAGCTAATTCAAATGAATCTGAATCAACTCTTTTTCATTGTAAGTGTATTATTGCAAGGATCGACCCGTGAACGTGTTGGTTAATTTTGGAACCGTGCTACACACATAGGCTAAAAACGCACCCAGAATTGACCGAGGATGTGTTAAAGGAGTTCCGACGCAGTAGCCACCGTGACACATTAGTTCTCAAAAGGAACTCCTTAACAAACCTCTCAGTAAATGTGTTCATACTGTGAGGATGTTTTATTTTGTTGCTATGAAATCTCTCTTTATTTTTTTATATTCAAGCCTCCAGGAAAAAGAATTTCCTGCAAAAATATTTATGGATCAATTCATTGTTTAGATGTCTTTTTGACTGAGAAGAAAATGAGCTAAGAAGCAAAAAAAAAATGTGTAAAAACAAGGCGTGTGCGACAGCTGACGAGCCACGCAGCTGTTACCCAAAGCATTACCCACACCTATTACTGAGTGAAATATATGCAGTAGCAGTAAACTGAACTGTGACCATAGTGTCGTACAGAAGAAGAGCTCTGCACTTTAATACAATACCATCTTCAGCATTTGACAGGTATTAGGATTTTTAATTCTAAGTTGTATTGAACTGGTGATGATTCCGGTTTGATTTTTAATTGACAGAATGAATGGCTTCTCTTTGCAACTCCAGCTAATTTGTGGAACATCAAAAGATTGTTGCTTGTTTATGAAGCTTTACTGCAACTTTATGATAGTCTTGAGTTTTTGTCTATGAAATTGTTCACTAAAAAACGAATCTCAGCTACATAAAAGCTAAAGAGACAGAGAAATGCAGGTATCTACAATACTGCATAATGGAAAAGTAGCTTAATACACTACAACTTGTTCCTTCATGTCAACAGATTTTGCGAAATGTTTGGCACTGTTTGAAGATGACAGCATGGGCTTGAGAGCTTGTCGGGTATTGCAACAGTAACCACTGGGGACAGAGCATAGCAACCTGTCCATTCTAGCTACGTGATCTTTGTTCATAGTCTTAGAAAATTCAACGAGTGAAAAATGTGTTGCTTTGAATTCTTTATTTGATTAAATTAAATGCATGTATTGTTAATTAATTACATCAACACAGTTTGTGTCAAAAGTAAGTCAATCTTTATGAATGAGTAGCCAGAATATACTTTTGAATAAATTTACTTCATTATTTTTTTCAATGTAGCATTTGTCATTGCTGTGAGTGTTAGTAAATAGCAACACTACCTTCACAGATGGATAGATTACTCTTTTAACTGAGACATGTAGTTCAGATAATGTCTTTGTGACTTGTAGCAATGATTCCCTAAGGTTAAAGAAAGAACCGCAGGGGCACTCCATGTCTGGAAGCCCACAAAGACTTTCCTTTAGTAGTAATGGCAGAGGTTGGTCTCCAGCTTCATAATGCAGTGTTGAACTTGTGGAATGTCTAACAATATGTTGTGGTGCTCAAGAATACTCTTGAAAATGAAGCAGATGAATATACTAATCAATAACATCCTTTGATTCACTAAAGCAAAACGTTTTCTCTGGTGCAAAACTCAGAGATATCAATATGTATATCAGTGCCAGAGGCTACATTAGCCTGACTGTCCTATTTTATGATTTTATTTACCAACCAATGTTTAATCAAAGAGGTCTACTTACATTAGGGAACCCTTAGAAATGACCAGTAATGACCAGAGACAAAGAATGTCGTAGTTTTATATTAATGTGTTTCATGCAGAGAATGTAAATCAATTGCAATTTATTACACAACTATTAATCTAATTCTCTAATTATGTTATATAATTATTAAATATACATCAAATGAATGGCTAAACAATAAGAGTAGACATCTAAGGGATCACTGAAACTGGATTAGGCAAAGTTGTAATTCTGAAAATAATGACACATTAGTGTTTTATTCCAGTTTAAATTCTGGTTCTCTCACAGGTCATGTTCTTGTTGGTTGTACCCTCACTTGGAACAGTAAAGAATGGTTACGTAAGACTAAATGGGAAGGAAAGTGAAGCAAAAATTCCAACTGAAGCTGAAAACCAAACGTTTCTGTGTTACTTCTGTGCAAGATACATTATCCAGTGAATGCATTTCTTCATCTTTGTCTCATTATTTGCATTAGGAGAGCATGAGGGCAACTGTTAATGGTATCTCATGGTGTTTTATCAATGGCCATCAGACAGTGAGTCAGTAAGATACAATGACTCTTGTAGGCTGGCCGGTAGGACAGTCCAGAAATTACAAACTAACGAGAGAAATCTCTGTTCTCCCTCCTGTATCAGGTGATAAGAGTGGGATTTCTCTGGGCACTCGAAGAGAGGTGAGCAGTCATGGCAGATAAGGTGCCGACTTTGTCTTTCTTCTATGGCAACATCACTCGAGAGGAGGCAGAGGACTACCTGAGGCAGGCCGGCATGAGCGATGGCCTCTACCTGCTGCGACAGAGCAGGAACTTCCTGGGGGGCTTTGCTCTGTCAGTGGCCTACAACCACCAGTGCTACCACTACACCATCGAGAGGGATCTGAATAACACCTATGCCATCGCGGGTGGGAAATCGCACCGGAATCCAATGGACGTGATTGACTTCCACGCGCAGGAGTCAGACGGGCTAATCTGTCTGCTGAAGAAACCCTGCACCCGGCCCCATGGCGTCATTCCCAAAGTGGGGGCCTTTGAGGACCTGAAGGAGCAGCTCATCCGGCAGTATGTCAAACAGACCTGGAACCTGCAGGTTAGTGACCGTATATCTTTTTTACCAGCTGGGTCCGGCATCCACAGCAGTGCCATCGTACTCCAGTCCATTTCATGCTGTCTTTACAGCATAATTTTCTTAGCAGTCCAATAATACTCATAATTTTAGGTTTTGTACATTCTTGTACATACTTCTGCTCCCAAAAAACTCAGCTTAATACATTGCTCTTACAAAAAGGGTTAAGGTAAACTCATATTCATATTGTACAGTATACACTGTCTCCCACAGTGCTAGAATGTACGCTGATGTTCCCCGTGTATATACTGTACTGTAAATCATGCAGGCATGTTTGCTTTGGTATACGCAGGTAAATACAATAATAATTAAAAAATGTTTACAGTAATGCAAATACAGGGCTTTAAGAAGAACAAAATAAAAATTACAAGAACATTACAGTGAAACACTTGAGGTAGCTCCACACAGGAAATTTTTATGATTCGGGAATGAGGGACTGCAGCTGCCTGAGATGCCTCACAGCAGCCAGTAAATTATATATTGACAGGAAAAAAGCGAATAGTTTCGCAGTTTCTGCAAATTTGCAGGGGGTTTCTGCAAACAATTATTAGTTAGGTTCTAAGAAAATATCTGCAAACAACCAAGGCTGCGAACTCTCCGAAACTCTCCGGAACTTCGCAGGGGAACACTGTATTTATACATACATACATACATACATATAATGTTCATTTCTAGTGCCTCTGTAAAGTAATTTGCAAAAAAATCTATATAACAACTTACCATGTGTATACTGGCACAAGCTGTGCATAAACAAAACACACTATTCAATACTTAGGCATGTGTTTTGAAGGTTCTGTGAAAGTTCATATGAAAGTATTGTATCACTGAACTGAGAATGTTCACCTAACCACTACTCCCTATTCACTAATCACTATATTGAATACAATTATGGGGGACGCAATGTATTAAGTAAACAAATGGTATTGTTATTGGTGTTGTTAGATGAGCTCATCATTCATCACTCTGTTACAGCAGACTTATTAATTACATTTGATGCCACACATTATGTGCTTTAGTACACATCGTTTGTAACCTACCAACAGGGCACTTGGGGATTGTAACTGTGTGTGATATTCTCCAACTTGTTTTTGAACAGCTCTACAAAACACCTTCCAAAAAACATGTGTGCATCTGGTGAACAGGGTTTAGTTTTAGACACACCAGGGTTTTCTGCACATATTCAGGAAAAGGTCTGAAGCCCTCAGGAAGACCCCAGCTCTACAGTTCTGCCATTATTTAAGTAACTTCCTTAAGACCATCCGTATCCACTCCTGACACACAGAAATTACATAACCTGAGAAAACAGTTTTTCACTCTCAGACAAGAGTCAGTTTGTGCTTACGCTTAATGGACTTGCCAATGTTTCATAACTGCATGCTTTACATATAAGTAGTTTCCAACCAATTCAGAACAGCTGCTGAACAATAAGCCCTAAGCTTAATAACTGAGTAATAAATGTGTGGTTTACAACTTTTTAACCAACTGAATTGATCTTTTTGCTTTTTTTAATGTTGAATGACTGTCCAGAAATTAATTGTACATAAGTATAATGACTATAAAACTCTGTTACTCTTAGCTATATTTGCAACAATGTGCATTATAAATGTGTTAATCGTATTTACAACTTTTTTAGAAAGCATTTGTGAAAAAAACTCATTTTTTATTACATTTTGTTGCCTGACACTGATGCAACAAAATGATGTCAGTCCTTGTCTTGTAGGATTGAAGGTGTTTCAAAAGTTTACAAAGTTATTTGTATGTTAATTTTTATTAGCTTATATTTTTTTATAAGAAAAGGATTAGGGATGTGATAAAATTTCTTAAGTGTCCTGCTGATGTCAGATCAGGGTTTACTAAGTAATGAAATAAAACGGCGAGTGCTTTTTGTTGCCATTCGTCACAGTGTGTGTTAATCTCAGAGCACAACGCATTAGAAATGTCTTTTGTCCAGGGTGCTGCGCTGGAGCAGGCCATCATCAGTCAGAGGCCTCAGCTGGAGAAGCTGATTGCCACCACAGCGCATGAGAAGATGCCATGGTTCCACGGCATGATCACACGTGAAGACTCAGAGCTGCGCTTAAACTCCAATTCGCGCACCAACGGCAAGTTTCTGTAAGTAAAGAACGCGTGTTTCACTCATACAGACGACACCAGCACTTCACAGCAGGCACATCACGGCCACAGGTGTAAGCTACAGGATGAGAAGAGATGACAATAGATAGATAACATTCTATGCTTCTATTTAGGGATTCCAGATTCTTTATTCGCAAATGCTTTTACGATTCCTCTAAAAACATTGTGATGAATGACTAAATACGGCTCTGGACCACTGCAATTTATTTTAAAATCAGCAACTCTATGTATATGACAACCATTCCATGTCAGTGTCTGTTAAATTCCCACACAAGCACCTCATTCTGTGGTATGAAGTTCAGATCAGTGATCACCTGAGTCACATCTTATTTAATGAGGAAAAGTATAAAAATACTGCTGTAATCAACACTCTCCTCTCACAATGTGACCAGTTGGATGGCAAATCACTACTAGAAGTATGTCAAAGGTAAATAATGTCATTTAATTTTGTTTTCATTGAATTATTTAAGTTCTGTAAATGCTGCATAATTTCTCTTATTCTGATGTCATGAGTGTCAGCAATTCTTAAAAACTAAGGCAAATCTGTTCAGTTCTTGCAAGAGAAAACATGAGAAATCAATTAATTCTCTCCCCACAATCTCCATAAATGTTCATGGAAGAAGAACATGGAAGCATAAACATGGAAGTGACATTTTAGATTTTAAATTTAAAGCTTTTCAAGTCAAGTTTATTCATATAGTCCAAGAATAAAATAAGATGTGATAGTTATTTAAAAGGAGGCAGTAGAGAATAGTGCAGCTTTAACAGATTTTTAAGGCTACAGTTGATGCAGATCTGATATTGAAGGGCAGTTGGTTGGACAGCATATTGAATGAACACCATTTCATCAGGTTTAGTTTCACCACTAGTTGAGCAGTTCCTACAGATCTAAGAGACCCACTAGGATTACATACTTCAAACACATCTGTATTCGGGGCCCAAACCATTAAGTGACGTACACAATGAGTAATGCTGTGAAATAAATTCTGTACTGAGCTGAAAGCCAGGGACCTGCAGGGACCTGAGAATTGCTGTGAGTGCTGTGATCCCTTTTCTTGTTTTTGATAAGTCTTTCTACAACATTGGCTCTTCTGATGAGTTACTGTTTAATAGTCTGTTGACTATAATAATTATTTCAGTCAACAATTCAAATGTTTCTGGCAAAGTAAAATCTGTGATGCTCTTAAAAACCAAGCCTGACTGTTGGAGAAAAAAAAAAAGCCAAAAAAAAAGCCAAAATAAAAGCGAAGCTAAAAGAGGAGCTGAGTGGCACAGCAACAAGGAAGAAAGAAAAAAAATGTCAAGTCATTATAAATAGTCCTTTTATTGTTTGTTTGTTGTATCTCTGGCTCAAACATCAAACATTTTATTAGACTGTATTGCATTGTATTTCAATTTCTACGGAAGTCTGTGGTTTTATGTGCCAAAAACATAATTTGTTGTTACATGATTTTTCCTTCTTACACCATTTATCTCTTAGATTGTAACAGCTATTTCTGTCACTGTGCCTTTAGGGCTGATATATGTAAATGAGCTTTGATCTGACTGTCTGCAGTTTATCGTGCTTCGATCAAAAAGCAGCTCAGAGTAAAACACTACGTTTAACTTCAGTGTTAATGGGTGGAGCTAAACTGCTGGAGACAGAATACGTAGAAAGGTCTGCTTCTGTAGCTTAGTTACCAAGTAAAGATATTTGACATTTTAAAAAGAATTCCTGCTACATCACACTTTTTAATTTAAAAAAGAGAAATACTTTGGCTGTGATATAAGCCATTTAAGCATTCTCACATTTTTACACTCTTTCTTATGCCATGTCACACGTAAATGGAATAGCACTGGACATTAATATGAAAATCTCGCCCTTCATGTGGAGTACTGAAACTAAATTTGTCACTGCATAATTCTTTAAAAGAACTTTTGAGGGTTACTGAAGGTATATAACAGTTAAAATTCAATATGAGGAAATTTTTCATTGAATAAATGATGCATCGAGACAAGCTTTATATTTTGTATGGGTTGACTGTATGTGGCTTGTGTGGGCCACTTCCTATGAAAATGAGTCCTTTTTAATGTTCAAACACACACTGGCACACACTCAGAGAGAGTGAGAGAGACAGACAGACGGACAGACAGAAAGAAAGAAAGAGAGAGACAGAGACAGAGAAAGAGAGAGAGAGAGAAAGAGAGAGAGAGAGGGAGAGAGAGAGAGGGAGGTGCTGTGGTTTCCGCTCTCAGAGGACTTCCTGAAGTGACCAGAAAAAAAAAGGAGGAGGAGACTGTGTATTAATGTTTGCAAGTATATGTATGTGTGCGTGCATGAGTGTGTGTGTGTGTATGCGTAAGAGAGAGAAAGAGAGAGAGAGAGAGAGAGAGAGACTTTATGTATCACTGATTCTTTGGCAAAAACCATCCCACTAAGAAAAGTGCTCATTCTGTTGGATATTAAAAACATTATCATGAATAAAAATAATCAAATAATATGTATGGTTGTTTTATAGGCTTACTTTTAATTTTTATTCAATTAATGTTTGTATGCTGGCCCACAACCTACAAAATCAATTGTCCTCGGACATACAACGTGTCCAATATACAGTTTGCAGTCCAGTTTACAGAAGAATATACAGTAATCCCCAAGTATTACGCAGATCAGGAGTCATGGATTCAGTCACATGCACATTTTAAAGAACCAAACTCATCATTTTACGCGGAAATCCCCTCAATCACGCGGAAACTGCAAATATCCTCGCCTTTATTTTTGAGAACCGAACCGTTGCGCTGGTGGCAGACACCATAAAAGCTTGCCTGCTCTGTGTCTTGTCCTTGTATTTAATATTAGTTAGTGGTGCCCTGTCTAAACATGTGGGTAGAGAGAGTTATTTCAGTGTTTCTTTTGTGTATGAGTTTTTACTCACTGCTAATGCTAACCGCTTAGCAACAACAGTGGGTTTCTCTCACCTCACCTCTGTCACCTATCACACCCACTCACTCTCTCACTCTCTCTCTCTCTCTCTTTCTCTCTCTCACACACACACACACACACACAAATAAGCCAATATTTCCTACCTTGTCCCAGACTTAACTGAGCATCAGCATAGAGAGCCGTCTTGTACTTTTGTGTACGAGTCTTTACAGACAGACAGGGACGGAGACACAAGCCAGGGTACACTCGGATAAGGCAGGGATGGAGACCAGGCAGAAACACGGAGGGTGAGTGGGCAACACACAGCAGGCCAGGACACATAAAGGAGACGGGGAACACGGACCAGGCAGGGGAACCTAAAGAGGAAACAGAGAACATACACAAGACCAGACAGAACAGAACACATGTAAAACTACAACTAAAGTTCCTCAGCGAACGCTGACATTAAACAAGAAAAACAAACAAAACCAGACTTGTCACTGCTCTGGCGTGCCAGCCATGACAGAGCGCGAAAAGAGGGAGATTACTGTAATGTACTGAAAAACCAAGACCTTGGTCTATAATTGTATGCCTTTTGAAATTTAAGTATTTTTTTTATCCAAATTCCCAAGAACAAATGGTATGTAAAAAAAACTTTCTTATTAATAAAAATGTAAATGTTTTATTATTTTTGGCAAAAACAAAAAATAACAATGAGTTTTCACTGTTGAATGTATTGTTTTTTTTTTGTTAATCAGTAAAAAAATAAGTTAAAATTGCCATTAACACATTGTCATTAAGAAAACAGATGTCTAGTTTGAACATGTATAAATACTAAATCTCTACGCTTTAAAGAGTCCTGAACTTTACTACTTTGAGAGTTGTTGCTGTAGCATCATCTAGTGGTGGGTTTAGCTGCTAAGAGATGTACAGAATAGTAAAGGTTTTATATTTGTTTTTTTAAAAAAAGCTTTTTCTGTTCTTCTGGTGTAACCCGGGTGATTATATATTTTTCTCCTGTTGACAGAATACGCCAGCGAGACTCCAACGGCTCCTTCGCTCTCTGTTTCTTACACAACGGCCAGGTCATGCACTACCGCATCGACAAGGACAAAGCCGGCAAACTCTCCATTCCTGATGGGAAGAAGTTTGACACACTGTGGCAGGTGATTAGTCCATATTATGACCATAGAGAAGCATAATTGACTTCTAAGGGGTTCGATTTTGAAAAGTGCAAAAAGAATAAAGATAAACATGAAAACAATTTTGGTCATCAGTCAGACACAAACTTCTTATTAACATACACTGTTTTTCTTTTAGCTAGTAGAACATTATTCCTACAAACCTGACGGCCTGCTGAGAGTGCTGACAGATCCCTGTGCAAATACCGGTGCTGGCCATATTTTATACTGAATTGATGGATGAAAGGATGGATGGATGGATGGATGGATTGATTGTTGCATAGATAGATGGGTGGATGGATGCATGCATGAACAAATGATAGTATGTAAAGATAAATGAATGTATATGTAAATGTACTTACAATATGTATGTATGAATTGATGAATAGCTAGACACAAATGGATGGATGGTTGGGTGGGTGGATGGGTGAATGCATGAATAAATTATAGTATGTAAAGATAAATGAACGTATATGTACTTACAATATTTATGTGGGAATAGATGAATAGCTAGACAAATGGTTGAGTAGGTGGATGGATGAATTGATGGACAGATGGCTAGATGATGGATGGTTGGATGCATAAATGCCTAAATTAACAGTTAAACTGAATGATAATTAATGAGGGGTAATGGGTGTAACATCAGAGATGAAAATTTATGAAAAAATGAGGATTCATTGCTATGTTTGTTTACACAATGTGGTTTATATGTTTACGCTTAGGCCGACCTGCACTTCCTTCGAATCATCCAGGGGTGAGTGCTGATCTATCATCATAATTAAGAGGTTCAGAGGGCAATTTAAGATGAACTATTCACCTATCCAGTAATATTCTCCACCATTTGTTTTGAAAACACATTCATTTTACCGGAATGTATTATAAGTGTTACAGGCACACCAACCTGTTTTAATGTGTGTTAAACTGAAATAAGCAGCGGATATGAAAGCCTTGTTTTATGTACACACTGTCTGCCATAAACTCTCCTCTGCACCACAATATTGACACAACAGTACAATTTTCTCTGGCAGAAGCTGTTTCAGGAAAGCAGCACATGCAGTTTATAGTATCTTAACCAGACCCTGGCAGTGTCATCCCACCTATGTTCAGAGGATTATATATTCTGAATAATAATGTGTGCTTCCTTATTATTTAATATTGATCCAAGAGCAATTTTAACTTTGTAAATCATCTTCAGGGTTAGTATCACTGTATCTCAGCTTTTTGCATGTTTTTAACAATTAACAGTATTACTAATGTCAGTGCATGAAGTAGTTCCTATGGGCTAGAATGATGCAGTGTATCCTCTCTAAAATTGTGGTTTCTAGCGGCTTGGTGCGAGCGGAATTCTCTCCAGAATCAAATCCTACTCCTTCCCAAAACCTGGTCAAAAGGTGCATAAACATGCCAAACCCTCCTCTCCTCCCCACTCATAACGCATTGCTCTCATCCACTACTGCTGCTAACCCTCCTCCATGGGGTTGCCTGCGCCCCCTCTCTCATTTCTTCCTCCACTCACCTCCCTGCACATCACAGCTATTCGTCCCACACGAGTCCACTGTCCACTTTTCCCCATTAGCATGTGGTTTGCATTTGGTGCCCGAATGTCAGTTTAGAAACTCAAAAGCTCCCAGGTTTGCAATACAGTTCACATGCAAAACTAGTCTCATCATTCTGAAATTCTCCCTGCTGCTTTGTTTACATGTATACCAATGCAGCGCTATCCAAATAGACATGCAGCGCTAACCTGTGAGCTTTACAGTTTCCTCTTGTTTTGCTACACATTAAGCAGCGTTTTAATGCTTTTGTTTGAAATGTCTAAACCATGCCCCACTGGCTTAGCAACCTTACAGAAGGGACTTGCCACTGTGG
The DNA here is from genome assembly GCA_037974565.1 of Clupeocharax schoutedeni. Lineage (NCBI taxonomy): Eukaryota > Metazoa > Chordata > Actinopteri > Characiformes > Alestidae > Clupeocharax > Clupeocharax schoutedeni. The sequence goes on along the minus strand of JBBPDH010000034.1, from coordinate 3,390,020 downwards.
TAAATTACTCAAAATAGACCCAGTAAAGTAAGCATCCACACCAAAGTATGGCGCCAACGTTACAAAGTGAGACTTCCAGAAGAGCTACACTTAGATCCAGGTACATCCTTTAACATTCATATACAATCAAAGTTGCCTATAATGGTAATCATGCCTCAAATTACATTATACACATTTCCACATTAGTTTGTTTTCTTAATGCTGAAAGAAGTTTAAGAGCATCAGCTGTGGCGCCATCTGGGGGCCATAGGAAGGTTCTGCAGATTTTAGCTGTAAGTCTTTTCACCGATAAACCACTCCATCAATGAATAAATGAATCAGTAATAAATCATTGGTACTACTTTACAATAAAGCTAGCCTTATAAAGCTTTATAAATGGTTGAGAATCTTTCAGGTCATAAACCTTTAAATCCCTAATAAAATATACACATAAATAAAATGTGTTGTTTGCCAAATCCTGAGCCCTAATTAACATGTACTGTTAAAGCTCATATCTTGCTGTTTACTGATCTTGCTGTCTTTTCCATCAGTCATCCAGAAATTAATCTGTTTGCCTTAATAGAAAAAACAGTAAATTAAAAACAGCCCACTGATGCCATTTTATTGTTGTTTGTGACCTAATGAATAACTATTAATAAACAAATTTTAAGTCATTCATAAACCCTTTATAAGGATAGTCTTATTCATGTAGTACCATCTATGATTTTATATCCATGTGGTATCATTCCATTTATCACAAATTCAGCTTTATTTCATTGATTTCATTGATTTATTTTCATTGATTTCATCTGGCCTAGCATCACCTATGCCTGCACAAGATTAACTCTTTTTATATACTTTATTTATACTTTACATGATGAAATCTCCTCTCATTCATGGACTTCCACCAGAACCAAGAACAAAAATGTGTTTTTTAAAGAAAGAAAATAGCAAATGAAAGATTGTTTTTAAAGGTGCAAAGACTTTTGATGCAAATGGGCCATGAAGGAGACTGGGAAGCAAAGTGTGGTGTGGTGTGTTTGTGTGTGTTTTTGATTAACACATCAGCCATTGTCTGTGTAGTTCTGTGCCTCTCTATCATTCTGATCTTTTTCTTGTCTCGTGTGCCCACAGCCCAGAAAATCTCTGAGTCCTCATGATATCACCCCCAGCAGCAGTAACCCTTATGAAAGGACAAGGTCTTCCGGCACAGGTTCGTTTAGTGTTTCATAAAAAACCTATGAACAACTGTCAAGCTTATTTCATTGATGGAAGGCCAGACAGCTCACCTCAAGTCTGGCCTATAACATCATGGATTACTTGATAAAAAATTAGTAACACTTTACTTAGTGTCAGCCTCAGACGTCACGCCCACAGAACGTTTGCTAAACGTCTGATGCATATGGTACACTTAACTGGAAACACTTCAGGAATGTCGAATTCGTCATCTGATTGGTTGAACTTTATCGGATTTCCGGGAGGCGCGAGTGTCGCATTTATTTTCAGTCCGGCAGAAAACAAATCGCAGACGTGTGATCGCAGACGTGTGATCCTTCTGATTTACTCGGTGTTTTGATCAGATGTGGTAATGCAGACGCCATTGTTGTTATACCTGCGTGAACAGATCAATGACTTACTGCTGGTTTTCTTCTTCTTCTTTGATTTTCTATTCTGACTGACTTGTTGCCGTTCTGTTGTTGTGGGGACATTTCCACGCCCCGAAAGGTGACGCTGACCAAAATAAACTGTGATTGGTTGTTTGACATGTTGGTCAAACGGCCTTATGGGCGGGCCTTGGCCAAAGAAAGCTGCTACGTGAGACTACACTTTACTTGACCTCATACATAACAGTGATATAGTCATGCCATAAACATGTCACAGCAATCGAGTTTTTCAAAACAGATTAGGTCTATGAACATAACAGTGTCCTGCTATCATTGTTATTATGACAACTGCAATAGTGCTTTATATATGTACAGTTTATATCACATGCTAATTTATGATGATGACATCAATAGTGTGACATAGTTATATTAATAGAAATAATTGTAACTTATAACAGCATGCAACATCTGCCATGACATGATAGGGAGATGATATGTTTGCTGGGGAAAAATGATCAAATCATCATACAAAAATAAGTGAAAGTGACCATTTGTCATACGTGAACACACCACTGCACACAGTGTGAACAGCACGAAATTCAACCTCTGC